>JAVJIF010012682.1:0-148248 GCA_038442645.1 Agave tequilana
TTTTTTTGCTTTCATTAAGCTTTCTAATTTACCCATTTAGCGAGGCTTTAACCAATGACTTCAAGACCAAGCGATCATAGGGCACCAGATGAGAATACATCCCTCGGGTTCAAGGACTCGACTAAACAAGGCCACGAATGCTAAGGACTTAACCACCTTTAGGCATAACTGATCATGCTTCCTAAGGCACAACTAACCAGCTTAATTGGTGATCTAGTGTTTATTTATTTATTTATTTATTTTATTGTATATATATATTTTATAAATAAGGTATTTAGGTCTTTGTTTTAATCCCTCAACATGTAAATGTATATAATACTTAAGAAAAATTCAAAATCTAATTATCTTTCTACTCTTTCTTACTTAACCTAAAAATCCAACAATTCTTCTTATTAAATTATGTTAAGAAATTCTAGTTTAGAGTTTCCCTAATTTCTAAAATCAAGTTAATTTTCTTAAAATAGATCAATATATATATATATATATATATATATATATATATATATATATATATATATATATATATATTCTAGAGGAAAAGAAATTTCCTAACAGAAAGAAATTTCCTAAAAGAAAGAAAAATGTAATAAATTCTAAAAGAAAGAAAGGAAAAAAATCTAAAAGGCATCTAAAAGGAATAAAAGAAAGGGAAAAAAAATCTAAATCTAAAAAGAAAATAAGAAAAAAAATCTATGTTAGTACCCTCCCCCCACACCTATCTCATGCATTGTCCTCAATGTATGGAATAAGAAATGAATGCATGAAATAAGATAAGTGAAAAGAATGTCACCCTCGCCTACGGCTCGGACCAGCCGAAGTGCTCGGGCCGGCCGACCGTGATCTTCTTAAGCCCTCTTGTTTACGATCAAGTTGTGTGGTCTGCTCCTCTATTTGTTTTCTTAATCTAATTTGCCCCTTGAAAATTTTTTCATGCCTCTCCAAATAGAAGACATGAAGGCTCTTGAATCAGTGGGTGGTGGCTGCCGCCAAAACTCAGTCTCATCATCCTCCTCTAATAGTTCCTCCGAAGAGGACTCAGCTGGGATGTCCTTAGGTTAGACACTAGGTGTCTAAACAGTGTGTAAGCAACTGTTATACGCACTTGTCGTACATTCTGAGGCTACAAAGACTCGGTCATAAGCAGAGAAAACCTCGTATGGTAGGAAATTCCTACACTGGCGGGTGACTAAAACGGGATGCGAGTACTTTACACCCTTAGTGCGTTGGGAGTTTGTGATCAAGCTGTGGAGTATGACCGTGTTTAGGCATTCCGTGTGCTGCCTAGTCATCAAGCTGTGAATTATTTGCAACACAGGCCTATTGAATGATGTGGTGTGGTTAAGGCCTAGAATGTTGTGTTGGCCCATCGTCCAACACAATGGACATTGCGAAAGGTGGTTGATCGGGTGAAAAATTAGCACGTGGAAACGCGTGTTTTATTAAATCAGTGAACTTGTGTGTGTGCTAATATTCTCTTGATACTTCCGTTATAGCATATAGGCTCAACGGGTCGAATCCATATGGACAAGAGGTGATAGAAGCATTAACAGTTGTTATTCACGTCAGTTGTTAACAATTCTTTTTTGTTAAAGAAATAGAAAAGAAAAAGAAAAGAAATTTAAAAGTGATAGATGGAGAAGGCAATGAAAACGACGATGTGAAAATTATGGAGAGGTGGTTGTAAAATCCGTAAAACAAATACAAAAGAAAATAGAGGTAAAGTGAAAAGTGAAGTGATTTAGAAAAGTGGGTTTAGAAATAAATAGAAAAGAAGATAAATTAGTGGTGAAGAAAATGAAACAAAGGTGAACTAAGAAGTGATGAAAACAATGATAAAAATATTTTGGAAGTTATTTGTGAAACAAAGTAAAGAAAAGAAGAAGGAAAACAATGAAGGAAAACTCATGGCTACTAACTACTAATTATTCCACTAACATGCTAATCTCTTAGTGATAGTTGCCTCACATGGATCTTTGGCCATCAGTATTCCTTGGCTTCAAGAGACAATACAAAGCATGGCTCATAAGATTGCTCTTCACATTCAAACACATCCATTCCACATAAGAAAGGTTCAAGCTACTATTAGATCATCAAAATCAAGTAGAGGTGAGCATGAAATAAAGAAGACATTGCAAGTTAGCTTGTAGTGGGTTAGATGTTAGAATGTTAGAATGTTAGAATCCATCATCATGAACCATCAATGGCTCTTGCAAGAGTAAGGCCTTGTAGAAGCTATTAAATTCTTGTGGATAATCAAGTAAGTGGTTAGCTAGTTAGTGGTTAGTAATTAGATTGTCATGAAAAGAAAACTAGCTAAACATTGTGTTGTAAATGGAGAAGATTACAATAGAGAAGAAAAGAGACATCTTTATATAGTTTGTCACATCAATATCTCTCTCTCCCTCTAGAGTCAACTCAGCCCTAATACATGGATCTAAAACAAAATGAAAATATAAAAGAAAAGAGAAGAAGAACTATGCTAACCTACACTAAAGAAGAGAAAACCCTAGCCTACCACTCTCTGTTCCCGTTTCTGGCCCAAATTTGTAGTATTTATAGGCAGAAGAAGCATCTAGAAGGCGAGACGAGCCACGCGTCGAAGATCGACGGTGGGCCTACATGATTGCTGCAGAAACGCGACAATTGCCAAGTTTTCGTGGTAATACTAGGGACTTAGGTCCCTGCTTTTGGTCCGTGGTTTCGTCTAGCTGCGAGGACCTTCTAGATGCATTCTATTTTGGGTTAATTGGATTCAGTTTTCTTCAGATTTGCGCCCAACTTTTGGATCTAATGTATTCTCTAGAAGCTTCTTACTTTGACCTCCAAGTAATGAGATTTAATTACCCAATGGGTTTAATTAGGCTCTTATTCCAACTTTGCTCTTAAACTCTTAATTATCTGCAAAATAGACCAAAACACGGGTGAGAAGCGTCATTTTATTTATAAATCGGTAAAGAAATGCAATGTAATGATGCAGAATCATAGAATAATCACTCCTTCACACTTATCTTTTGCTTGTCTCGAGCAAAATTAGAAAAAGAAAAACTAAACTACAATTTTATTACACAACTTTCGCAGGTGACGCGATTTCACTGAGCGCGTGCAACAAGCCGTTAAAACCTTTAAGTCACCCTTAGAGGAGGAGTTTTGTCTCCTGAGGGTTTTCAGCGAATTGCACCCACAAAATTCATAAAGAAAGAAAACAAAAGTTAATGTTTTGACATTTTGAAAGAGAGACAGGTTTACGAAATAATTTTGCAAAAAATTAAGCGATTTAAGGTCATAAGTCCACCAAAATTATTCTTTCTTAAACTTAGTCTATATGAAAGATCTTGTTATTAATTAAGATAAGAATTCAAAATTGGATAGAATAATTTATCATTCATAAAACCTAGATAATATGCACTTTTTGATGGTGAAGATTTTTGGAATATCAACTCTAACCATCAAACCATTTATTTATATATATTTCTTTCTTTTTTCTTCTCTTAGTCTTCTTAGGCTTTCTAGTTTACCCTGGTAGTGAGCCTTTAACTGATGACTCCCAGACCAGATGGTCTTAGGGCACCAGATGAGAAAACATCCCTCAGGCTTAAAGACTCGAGTAAACAAGGCCACAAAACTTAGGGGATTATTTGTTTCTTTAGATCACTGTTAGGCGTGGATAATCATGCTTCTTGAGGCATAGTTATTCAGCTTTAATAAGTGATTTTTTATTCGTATATACATATATATATGTATTTATTTTTATTTATTTTAGCTTTATGGTATTTTAGGTCTTTATTTCCATCCCAAAAATGTGTAAGTATGAAGTGCATACTATCCAAGATAAAAAATTCAGGATAAAATTATCTCTCCAATCTCTCTTACTTAACTTATAATCTTAAAGAAGATCTATTATTTGACTAGGTTTAAGATATCATAATTTAAGGCCTTCTTAGTTTCTAAGATCATCTTAATTTTCTTTAAAAATAAATCAAAACTTTGTCTCTTGTTTCAAAAAGTTTTTAAAGAAAGGAAAAATTCTATACAAAAGGAAAATTTCTAAAAAATATCCTTAAAAAGTGAAAAAGAGAAAATCTAAAAACTCTACATTAATAGACCCTTCTCCACACTTATCTCATGCATTGTCCTCAATGTATTGTGAATGTATGTATGCATGAAAAAATAGAGAGAGAAGGAAAAATCACCTCAAAGTGATAGTTCCGATGGCGGTCTAATTGGTCTGGTGGTCTAATTGGTTTAGAAAATGCGGCCCAATCAAAATAATGTAGTATCCGAAGGATCCCACCAGTGACCTCTTCTCTTTAATATAACCCATTATCATAATGTGCTCATGAATGATTTTTATTAGGAATTTTACCCCATCTAATTTTCAATTTTCAAAATAATTTCGAAGTCATTATTTTCAACACCTTTATCCCAAAATGGAGTATGAAAAGATGGAATGATAGATTTGGACTCAAGAAGTACAGGAATAATGATTGACTCAAGAAATTGACTGAAGTCAAGTAAAGGCTCAGGAGTCAAAATTTGTTCAGGAAGTGGGTCCAAATCAAGAAGTTGAAACTCAAGTCCACATTTATTTTCTCACAATGGAATGTGATTTCTTAATATTGGTGATTCAAATTCAAGAATGATAGGTATGACAATCAAAACTGACTCTAAAATGTTACTCAAATCGGGTAGCAAAATTGGAGTCAATATTGATTCATAAATTTGAATTGGATCACAAATTTGAAGATCAAAATCATATTCTTGTCTGAGTTCAATTTTTTGTTAGGAAAACTTGCCAATTTGTCAATGTGACTCTCAGAAGTTATGTATTGATCAAGTTTCAGATGCGAATCTTGAAAGATAGGTAATTCAATTCCCCGATATATAGGCACAGGATTCAAAGTTGACTTAGGAAAACTTTTGAAGTGAGGTAAAGATACTGGAGTCAACATTGAATCAAGAAGTGAAATTGACTTATCAATTTGAGGTTCAGGATCACATTCATTCTCAAATTCAATCTCAAGAAAGGGATAACTTGCCAAAATGTCAATAAAGTTCTCAAAATTTTGATTTTGGTCAAATTCAAATGGGTATGATGAAATTGAATCTTGATTTCCTAAACAACATGATTCCTGATCTAAATCGATAGAGTTAGAGACGTCTGGATTGGCCAAAGATTGAGAAGAGCAAGTTTTCTCATTCCTATAAATGTTGACCAATTGACTCAGTTGTATTTCTAACCTATTGATAGACTGGGTAGAAGATTTTTGAAATTGTTGTGACGTCTCATGTAAGATTTTTATGCTCTTCTCTAGCTCAAATTTTTTCTTCAAATGGCTGGTTTAGAAAAGGAGTGTAAAATCTTGGTTTTGAAAATATTATGGAATTGGAGAGTCCAGTATTTTCTGAAATTGTCCTTCGGCCTCTTGCATGGCTTCTATACCCTTTTTCTAACTTGGAATTTTCTTCCATGGGTTGTTGTAGAAAAGGAATATATGAAGCATGATATTGAAAAGTTTGTGAATATTGTGAGTCGAGCTTATTTTGTTAGGACTCAATTAGGGCTTGTACAACTTTCATACTCTTTTCTATCTCGGATTTTTCTTCAATGGGTTATTCGAGAAAAGGAGTATAGGAAGCAAAGGGGATGAATATTATGGACATTGTAGAAATTGTGGATAAGGTAGTTGGAAATTAGACCTGGGGGCCATGAATCCCCGTCGACTCTGTAAAGAGTTGAAATTATTTTTGGAATGTTGGTCATCAGATAAGAGGTATGGGTTATACTGAGTCGAATATATCCAATCCAAATTATTTGGTTGGTTCATGTTTTTCAAACTTGGTTGGAGCTATTTGACAAATGAGGTTCATGTGAAGTATGGATCATATTTGGATTGAAAAAATTATTGTTGAGATCCATACATAAACAAACATAAACAAAAAATAATAAGCAAACAAACAAACAAAAAGAAAGAAAAAAAATCAAAATCATGCCTATATTAGGGTTGACCTAGACCTAGACGACTCCTAACTAGGCGATTATCCGGGGGAGGTTGTTGTATGAACCTGACTACGAGCTAATCGTCTAGGTAGGGGCAAATATGGTGGGAGATATCCGTGCATAAGCAACAGGCCTTAGTTACGCCAAACAACGGTATCTTCGAGCGTAACCTCTTAATCCCCTTAGACACCGATTTTACAAAAGTATGATTCAAACAAGTTTCACCCTTAGTCAATCTCTTTATGAGTCCGAGATGTCCCTAGGGGCTAATGTCTGTCAATTTTTAGATTAGGGCTTGGGTTGTATGAGTAGGGAGGTAGTTTTTGGGCTAAGGAAGGGTGATGAACTCCCCACCTTATCTTGTATTAGGTTTTGTCCTTAATTTCAGTTCGTGCAAGTGTGCAATATAGATAAGAATAACACACAAAGCGAGAAAATCACCCACTTGTTTGTCTTATATTATATGCAATGCCATATGTACACCTAAGTCTAGATCACAATAACAGAATAAAATACAGTATATTGGAATGAAATTGACACGTGCCTAAATGCAAATGTCTAAACTATTTTAAAAACGTCCAATTATCATATTTTAGTTCTTTAGTTTGTTGTAGTGTTCAAGTAATCAAACAAAAAAGTAATAGTACAAGTCAACTAGCTATTACAATATACACATCCCAGCAAAACATGATACAAATTTTCTACAATACTGTTATGGAACCGCGGCTAGATTCACATTTGTGTGGCTTTCTTTAGAAGCTGGGTCCCTGCTTTCATGAGAAAGAAGCTACAATGCTAATAGGTGTTCTGCAATATTAAGTTCCTGTAAAATTGACCTGCATACCAAAACAGAGAAGAAAATATTAATAAAAACGTGAGTTTAAACCATTCTTGTCCTTGGCAACGGCGCCAAAATTTTGATCGGGTGAAAAAATAGCACTTGGAAACGTGTGTTGTAAGAAATCAGTGATATTGTGTGTGTTCTAATGTTCCCTTGATAATTCCGTTATAGCATATAAGCTCAATGGATTGAATCCATAGGGACGGGAGGCGATAGAAGAATTAACAGTACTTATTCACGTTAGTTGTTAACAATTCTTCTTCGTTAAAGAAAGAGAAAAAAGAAAAAAAATTCAAAAGTGATAGATGGAGAAGGCGATGAAAACGACGATGTGAAAATTATGAGGTGGTTGTAAAATCGGTAAAACAAATACAAAAGAAATAGAGGTGAAGTAAAAAGTGAAGTGTGATGTGCAGATTCGTATGGCAAGTGGACTAATCGTTAATAAGTAATATAGAGTGAATAGAGTATTGTCCTACGAGGATTGTTGTTTCAAGTATCAACTTAATCTTTCCTAATTCTATTTGAATAATCGATTTAGTTGGAAGATGTTGTGAAATACAAAAAAAGTTTGCTTTATATATGAAAAGAATTAGGGTAATGATTTCGGTAATTATAATCAGATAAAATATTATACTTGTGCTAATTCATCCTACTCATGCTAACAATTAGAATTCCCTATCCTAATTAAGTACTTTCTCTCGAATAATACCAATTCTATCTTCTAAATCTAGAATTTACAATCTCTCTGTCTAGTAGATTGCAAGTTAGAAGATGCATTAAATATGATATGTATTCCTACCTGATTGTACAACTCTTACATCTCAACGTCTCGAGTTATGGCTGTTAATCTTAGAAGTTTCTACTATGTTATCTCCTCTCGAACTCTAACCTAGCATTCTGATTAATTGTGCGCACCAATTATAACATAAACCACAAGATAAAAACTTAGCATGTAAAATATTCAAACTTTATAAAGTATGTAGTAGAATTCGCACAAAACACAATACCATATCATCAATATAATCCCTACATTATGCCCCTAGTTATGAAAAATTAGTTCATAACTATGAAAATAAAACACATTATATTATTGAAAGAGATCATGGAATAGAATCAATTAAAAGAAAAATAAAAGAAAGGTAAGAAAACACCAATAAAGATGAAGTCTTGACGAATTTCTTACTGAAAGTACTTTAAGAATTAATGGCTAACAACAGAATTTTATTGATTTTTGCTCAAAATAAAAGAGAGAATAAAATTGTATATGTTTACAAGAGGATTAGCGACGTTTATATAGAACAGAGAGCAGTAGAACCCTAGTCGAATACGAAAATCTAGGTTTCTTAATTTACACGAATTACTGAAAAAATTCTATCCATAATTGCCGCCAAAGTACGGCCAGCTGGCCGAAATTACAGCCACCGGGCTGAATTTCTGGCTGTAATGAAGCTCCGCTTTTTGACTCGTGTTGACCTCTGAGTTGGCATTCCTGTTGACTGATCCATGGCTGCTTGGCCGAAATCTATGGCTGGGTGGCCGTGCTTTTGGTCCATTTTAGTTCCAGATTTTTGTGAAATTTTTAATTTTGCGTGAAGGCTTTGTTGAGATGTTCCAACTCTGCTTCAGATACCTGGTTTTACATTTCTTTTGTTCATTTGATATCGTCAATTTGCCAATTTTCGCTCTTTTCTTCTAATTTGCTTACCTAAAATCTGCAAAATAACACTAACAAAATACCCATGCAGTATTAAATGTTGCAAATAATAGGCATAAAAAGTGGGTTAAAACATGTATATAAAGCACACAAATTAAAGTGATTTAGAAATGTGGGTTTAGAAATAAAATAGAAAATAAGATGAACTAGTGGTGAAGAAAATAAAACAAAGGTGAACTAAGAAGAAGTGATGAAAACAATGACAAAATGATTTTGAAAGTTGTTTGTGAAATAAAGTAAAGAAAAGAAGAAGGAAAATGATGAAGGAAAACTCATGGCTACTAACTACTAATTGTTCCACTAACATGCTAACCTCTTAGTGATGTTGCCTTACATGGAATCTTGGCCATCACTAGTCCTTGGTTTCAAGAGACGATACAAAGCATGGCTAATAAGATTGTTTTTCACATTCCAATACATCCATTCCATACAAGCAAGGTGCAAGTTACTATTAGATCATCAAAACCAAGTAGAGATGAGTATAAAATAAAGAAGAAATTGCAAGTTAGCTTGTTAGTGGGTTAGATGTTGGAATGTTAGAATCCATCATCATGAGCCATCAATGGCTCTTGCAAGAGCAAGGCCTTGTGGAGGCTATTAGATTCATATGGATTATCAAGTAAGTGGTTAGCTAGTTAGTGGTTAGTAGTTAGATTGCCATGAGAAGAAAACTAGCTATGCATCATGTAGTAGATGGAGAAGATTATAATAGAGAAGAAAGGAGAGACCTTTACATAGATTGTCACTCTCTATTACATCAATATCTCTCTCTCCTTCCAAAATCAACTCAGTCCTAATACATAAATCTAAAACAAAATGAAAATACAAAAGAAAGAGAAGAAGAACTACACTAACCTATACTAAAGGAGAGAAAACCCTAGCCTACCACTCTCTGTTCTCGTTTCTGGCCCAAACTTGCAGTATTTATAGGCAGAAGAAGCATCTGGAAGGCAAGACGAGGCCACGCGTCAAAGATCGATGCGTGGGACCACATGATTGCCATAGAAATGCGACAATTGCCACATTTTCGTGGTAATACCAGGGACTTAGGTCCCTGATTTTGGTCCGTGGTTTCGTCCAGCTGCGAGGACCTTCTAGATGCATTCTGTTTTGGGTTGATTGGATTCAGATTTCTTCAAATTTGCGCCCAACTTCTAAATTCAATGTATTCTCCAGAAGCTCTCTAGCTTGACCTCCAAGTAATAAGATTTAATTACCCAAAGTTGGGTTTAATTAAGCTCTTATTCTAACTTTATCCTTGAACTCTTGATTATCTGGAAAATAGACTAAAACACGGGTGAGAAGCATTATTTTATTCATAAATTAGTAGGAAAATATGATGTAATTATGCAGAATCATAGACTAATTAGTGGTACTAGCCATAAGCCCACGGTCTTGTTCGGTACAATGAGCACCATAATTGACATGTATTCTATAAGGGTAAGGGCTTATTGTGGTGTAGTGAACTGGGGACCTGTGTGTAGTCTTCAATCATGTCAATAGTAACAGTGATGTCCCCAGTCTCAAAGTGCACAATGAATTAACGGTTGTCAAGATCTATGGTGGTGTGTCAATACATGAATAAAACCTGTTGATAAGATCAGGACAATAATATGCTTCAAATTCAGAGTTCTCATATACCAGAGTATACCAATCCTCTCTCTAATTCTATCCAAAAAGACATGCCCATAACCATTAACATCACTAAGGATCCTAGAGAAATCTTTCTTTGCGAAAATTGAAGGGGCCATGTATGAAAATTGAAATTGTGGAAGAAAGGATTAGAGGATGCAAACCTCCCTCGAAATTCGTGGGGCAAAAACGAAGTATGGACTGCTCTGGGTAATCCAAGCAGGCACAATAGAGAAGCGACTGTAGATCTGAGATCTACCCAACAAATCGATCGCCAGAAAATTGGGCGGCTCTCAGGAGATGGCAAGATGGCCTCGGATCTGTGGCTTTTATTGGGTTTCCGTAGCAGATCTAAGTAGACAGGAGATGGGTTTTTGTGCGAGGCGGCGCACTTTCTCTTTCTCTCCAGATCTGTTCTCAGATTTAGGGTTGAGGCACGGGAGAGAGGGTAAAAGACTATTTATAGAGAGGGGAGTGGGTGAATTTCTCTTTTATATCCCAAGTATAGGCGAAATTTCCTATACTAGGGATTAGTTTTTGTATTTTTTAAAGAAAAAGAAAGTATATATACAAGAGGAAACCCTAATGGTGTATTTTACAATTAAGTCTAAAATTTTTCTTTATTTTAATTTAACAACTTTTTATTTTTATATTTATTTTTATCATTTTTTATTTTTTAATAGAAAAAAGTGGTATTTACAAAAAGGTATCCCCTAAAAATTTTACAATGAATGGCATGGGAAAATCAGAAAAGGCATAGTCACATGTATACTGGGTCATAGAGACCCAGTTCCAAAGTTCCATGTGGCTCAGGCTCGGTGGTGAGGAACAGTTTCAATTTTTATCTATTGACTTTAAATATGTTACCATTCTTTGGATCAGAGATTTCCACTGCATCATGTGGAAAGACTTAGAAAGGGTCCTGACCAACACGTCCTCAATTTTCTGGCGAAGAGGTGGAGCCCAGAGTTGTATAGCAGAACATTTTATCCTGGGACAAAAATTTTCCTATGTATGGATTGATCATGAAAAAGTTTGGTTCTGTTTTTAGAAATTCGAGCGTTGTCATAAGCTTAATTTCTTATTTCTTCTAGCTCGGAAATCTGTAGTTTTTGTAGGTCACCGGCTTTCTTCAAGTCAAAATTGAGCTGCTTAATAGCCCACAAAGCACGGTGCTCTAGTTCTATTGGTAGATGGTAGGGTTTTTCAAAAGCAACTCGATACGGAGACACCCCTAAAACAGTCTTGAAGGTGGTCCTATAGGCGCAGAGTGCATCAATAAGCTTAACTGACCAATCCTTCCTATTCTGCCCTATGATTTTCTCCAGAATGAGTTTTAGTTGTCTATTAGTAACTTCGACTTGCCCATTTGTTTGAGGATGGTATGCCGTGGATAATTTATGAGATATGGAATATTTCCGTATTAGGGCTTCAAAAGCTCGATTGCAGAAATTAGTCCCATTGTTGCTTATTATTGCACAAGGGGCTCAGAAGCTCAAAATGATACTTTCTCTTAAAATTTTGATAATAACTCGGTTGTCATTCGTCCTCATTGGTACTGCTTCGACCCACTTAGAAATATAATCTACGGCAACCAAAATGAATTGGTGACCAAAAGAACTGGGGAAGGGTCCCATAAAATTGATGCCCCACACATCAAAAATTTCTACTTCCAAAATTGGGTTAAGGGGCATCATGTCCTTACGTGTTATTCGACTCGTTATTTGACATCTTGTACAGAGTTTGCAAAATTTGAAGGAGTCCTTGAATAGAGTGGGCCAATAGAACCCACTCTGCAGAACTTTCTCAGCAGTTTTATGTGGATCAAAAGTGTCCACCGCATGTAAATTCGTGACAAAATGTCAACACACTATGGTGTTTATCCTCCGAAAGGCACCTTCGAATGATCTGGTTAGGGCAATATTTAAAGAGATATAGTTTATCCCAGAAGAAAAATCGTATCTGCGTGAAAAAGTGATGTTTATTCTGTCTTGGCCAACTAGAAGGTGTTTGTCCGGTTGTAAGATAATTTGCAATGTCAGCATACCAGGGCTTTTTGCACATCACTAAGATGTGTTCATCAGGAAAGTTCTCGTTAATCGATATTGTTTTCACAGGTGCATTTAGAAGTCTCAAATGATCTGCCATTACATTTTCAATGCCCTTTTTATACTTAATTTCTAAATCAAACTCTTGCAAAATAAGGATCCAACGAATGAGTCTAGCCGTAGTATCCTTCTTTTGCATCAAATATCGTAAGGCAGAATGATCAATGAACACTGTTATTTTGGACCCGGGTAGGTATTGCCGAAATTTCTCTAACGCAAACACAACTGCGAAAAATTTCTTTTCAGTTGTTGTGTAATTGAGTTGGGATTCATTAAGCGTCCTACTCACATAATAAATCTCGTGTTTCCTATTATCAATGCGTTGTCTTAGGACAACGCCAATGGCATAATTAGAGGCATCACACATGACTTCAAATGGTTTAGTCCAATCGGGTGCCGAAATGATCGGGGCAAAGACAAGTTCTTGTTTTAACTTCTCCCAAGCTTTTAGACATCCATCATCAAAATGGAAGGGCACATCCTTATCTAATAGATTAGTCAGAGATCTAGCAATTTTGCTAAATTCTTTTATGAATCTCCTATAGAATCTAGCGTGCCCTAGAAAAGATCTGATGTCTTTTATACATTTTGGCTCAGGGAGTTTAGCTATCACTTTCACCTTGGATTTATTAACGTCAATTCCTCTTCTTGAAACCTTATGCCCAAGGACGATTTTGTGTTTGACCATGAAATGACACTTTCTCAGTTAAGTGACAAATTCTTTTCCATGTATCTTTTTAGAACCAATTTGAGATGATGCAGGCATTGGTCAAAGGAATCTCTATACATTGAAAAGTTATCCATAAATATCTCCAAAAATCGTTCCACCATGTCTGAGAATAGACTAACCATCCAATGTTGGAATGTTGCAAGAGCGTTGCATAATCCAAAGGGCATCCTACGATATGCAAACGCTCCAAAGGGATAGGTGAAAGTTATTTTCTCTTGGTCTTTTGGAGGGATGAGAATTTAGTTGTATCCTGAATATCCATCTAGAAAATAATAGTACTCGTGTCAGACCGGTCCTTCTAACATCTGATCTATGAAGGAAAGAGGGAAGTGATCTTTACATGTGGCGAAGTTCAGCTTGCGATAATCAATGCAAACTCAATTCTTCGTTGGATAAAAAGTTTGTGCTAATTCTTTCTTGTCATTTTCTACCACAGGAAGCTGGCATTCTTGGGCATAGTGTGGACTGGACTAACCCATTGGCTATCAGATATGGGATAAATTATCTCATTGTGTAGCAGTTTAAGGATCTCTACTCGTACAGCCTCTTGCATGATGGGATTGAGTCTACGCTGTGGATCACATTTGGGTTTTACC
Organism: Agave tequilana; assembly: GCA_038442645.1. Taxonomy (NCBI): domain Eukaryota; kingdom Viridiplantae; phylum Streptophyta; class Magnoliopsida; order Asparagales; family Asparagaceae; genus Agave; species Agave tequilana. The sequence continues at coordinate 13,623 of JAVJIF010012682.1, forward strand.
TCTTCTATAAGATGAACAATGAATGGGCTGATCCCCTTGATGTCGGCCATGGTCCAACCAATGGCCTCTCTATTTTCTCTCAACACAGCAAGAAGATCTTCTTCTTTTTTTTTTTCCGTTAAATGGGAAGCGATGATTATTGGGAAAGATTCCTTTTCACCCAAGTACTTGTACTTGAGGTGACTAGGAAGAGATTTCAGTTTGGAATAAGGGATTTGATAAGTCAAGGGTTGTTCTTCTTGAAAAGATTGATCGGTGTTGCGTTCGTTGCCCATTCAGCCGTGGAGTCTACTATCTGGTCAAGATTGAAGTCATCGACTCCAAATCAAATTCATATTCAGACTTGTATTCTGGCTCTTCCTCATGTTCACAAGTTAAACCCTTAATCAAGTTCACTTCAAATGATTGGTCATCCACATCTTGAGGTTGTTTTCCCAGGTGGAAAATATTTACCTCCTTAGTCATATCTCCAAAAGTTAGGCGCATTGACCCGTTCATACAATTTATGATAGCATTTGCTGTTGCTAGGCAGGGTCGTCCTAAGATGACTGGGGTCCGAGCTTTCTAATTCAGCATGTGTTGTGTTTTCAAAACAATGAAATGTACAGGGTAGATGAACGCCCTGACCCGTATAAGGACATCAATGATTTTCCCTTGGGAACTTTTACTGAACGATCAACTAATTGTATCGTACTCGTGTTGGATGGAGGTCACCAAGCCTGAGTTGCTGATACAATGAAAAAGAGAGCAAGTTGATACTTGCTCCCAAATCAAGTAGTGTCCGATTAATGGTGGTCTGTCCTATTATACATGAAATGGTGGGACAGTCGGGATCTTTGTACTTCACAAGAATGTGACCGGATAGTAACTCACTAATATTGAGGCAAGGAAGACCTTTTTGAGAATATTTGTTTTTCTTTTCTTAGTGCACATATCTTTTAACAATTTGGCGTATGATGGTACATGTTGAATGGCATTAAGAAGTAGCATATTTATTTGTACTTGATTAAATATTTCTCTTATCTTTTCCATTTGAGCATTTATCTTGGCATTTGTTAGCCTATTAGGGAATGGCACAATAGGCTTGTATGTTTACTCAGCTTATTTTTCTTTTTCTTCAGACCTTGAGGTGGATGGTTGTGAACTTGATGATGAAGACGGGTCATTTGGAACTGGCTTTGGTTGTGCAGACATTAGAGGATTGGACACTGAGAGATTGAAAACTAGGGCATTGAAAACCTGGTTGTCTACTTGCTTTCCAGATCTCAGAATGTGAACAATATTGCATTTTTCGGTGTTATGTCTTTGGCTTCATGAATAGGAAAGGAGTTCTTTAGATTAGGCAAAGGCTGACTTGATAATGCTCCTTTTTATCTTTCATTTAACGAGTTTTCTAATTAACTAATCTGAACTTCTAGCCTATTTATAACCTGGTTGTGATTGTTCATCATTGAAGCTTGTGTTTTATACAAGGTTTCTAAAGCTTTCTCCAACTCAGTCATTTTTCTTCCTGGGAGAGGATTTTAAAAATGTTGTGGAGCTTGATGTTGAAAATTTGGTGGAAAGTTGAGCTGGAAATTTGATTGATTGGTTGGAAATTGGGTTGATGATTTTGAGCTATGAATTGGTTGGGAAAGTTTTTTTCTTGGATGCTCAGGACCAGACTGACTCCATGAAAAGTTGGGATGATTCGTCCATCCCAGGTTGTAAGTCTTGGAGTAGGGGTTGAAATTTGATCCGGCAAAAGCTGCGTTCATACCATCGAGTAGCATCTGTTGAGCTTGGTATGAGAGGCACTCTTAAAAAATGTGAGTCAAGACATAAAAGTAGGTACAACCCGGATTTGACATTTGGGGTGGGTTAATCTGGTTCACCGAGTTCGTTTCTCTAGCCTATAACAGTTCTAGTCTCCTCGTCAGTTGTGTAATTTTGGCCTCAGCAGTTATGGAAGACTCAATGGAATGCATACCGGTTCTGAATATTGTGGGGTTAGTCTTTTCAGGATAAGACTCCCACTGAATGGTCTTTTCGGTTAAGGCTTCAAATAAATCCGAACCTTGATCCTCATCTTTCTTTAAGCAATATCCTTGACACATTGTCTCAAGGAGCATTTTGGTTTGGTTATCTGGACCGTCATAGAGAATTTGGTACTGCTACCATTTCTCTATTCCGTGGTGAGGACATTGGGCTAACAGATCTTTAAACTGCTCAAAATATTTTCAAAATGGTCCATTGGTCTCTCGACCAAACTGCACTATATTTTTCCTGATGAGAGTGATCTTATGGATTGGGTAGAATTTTTAAGAAAAACCTTAACGAAATCATCCCAAGGTGAAACCGAACCGATGGGTAAACTATACAGCCACTTCTTGGCCGTATCCTCAGAGCAAAGGGAATGAAATATCAATTTAACGGCGTCTTCTCACAGCTGGAGAATTCGCATCATTAAACATGCTTCTTCAAACTCCTGGATGAAGAAATATGCGTCCTCAGACTCTAAGCCATGAAATCTAGGAAGGGTGTTTATAAATTTGGGTTTCAGCTCAAAATTGTTACCGTTGGTCTCTGGTAACTGAAAGCAGAAAGAAAGTGATGTCTTGTTCTGAAGTGACACGTGTTGACCATGATTGGAATAAACTCAGGAGGTGGTGTAGGTGCAAGTGGACTATTCCTAAGTAACCTTGATAAAATTGGATCCCTGGACCACTCTTGCATGCAAAACACAAACAACGTTCACCCAACAAACAAACGTAAAAAGAAAAATAATCTCCAAGCCTAGTCTAGGATACCTGGACCTAAACGACTCCTAACTGGGCGATTTCCTGGGGGAGCTTGTTGTATGAATCCGACCACAAGCTAATTAGTCAGGAAGGGGCAAAATACAGTGGGAGGTATCCTTGCGTAAGCAACGGGCCTTAATTATACCAAACCACGGTATTTTCGAGGCTTAGCCTCTAAAACCCCAACCTTAGATATTGATTTCGCAGGAGTAGATTCAAAACAAGTTCCACTCTCGGTTAATCTCCTAATGAGTCTAGATGTCCCTAGGGGCCAACGTCTATCAATTTTTAAATTAGGCTTAGAATTGTGAGTGCCTGAAAAATTATTTTCAGGCTAAGGAAAGGTGATGCAATCCTCACCTTATCTTGTTTATTTGGGTGGTGCCCTTAGAATTGATTTGTGCAAGTATACAGAATATATCAAACACGATTACTCAAAGCGGATAAATCAGCCAAAGAGTGAGTCCTATTCTATATTCTATACTCACGTACCTTACACCAGCACTCTTCAATAGTAAAGTAAAGGAATTGTAAAGATACATGCCTAGAATGCAAATGTCTAACAAAATTTTAAACTTTCAACAAGCTTTTTACTGTTGGTTTATTAGCAGAATCCTGGTGATGACATATAAGAAAAATAATTATTGCAACAAGCAGATTTTTGCAATGCAAGTAGCCCTGCAAAGAAGTTTGTCAGTATTCAATTCAATCTTGCCACGAAAACGCAGCTAAAGTTGCGTTTGCGCGGCAAGCTTGAAGGTACTTGGTCTCTGCTTTCTAGAGTGGAGGCCAAGACCACTTATATGTTCTGCAGTGCTTGTTTTCCTGTTTTCAAAATTATACCCTACAATAGAGAAGAAAAATCATTTAGTTCAAAAAATGTGTGAAAACTGTTACCCTCCCCAGCTACAGCGCCAAAAATTTTGTTCGAGGTGAAAAAGTGCAGAAGTTCAGAGCAAACTATGCTGGTTGATATATCTATGTTCAAGCCCTGAGATTGTATTTATATGCTCTCTCGAACTACCATTGTAGCAAAGAGCTATAACGAGTCATATCCGCAGGGAGGGTATGTGATAGAAGCTTTGTCCAGTTTTTGTAGTTCTTGTTTTTGAAAAAAAATGAAGGTTCTTCTTTGTTTAAGAATGAAAGAAAAAGAAAGTAAAGAAAAAGGTTGTGGAGTTATGATTGTTATGATTTAAAGAAAAAGAAAAAGAAAACAAGAGACGCGAAATGAAAACAGCGAATGGTTTAAAACAAAAAGAAAGTAGTCTTGTTTAGAAAAGAGAAGAGATTTAAAAAGAGGTAACAAGTTGCTTTTTAAGAAAATAGTTTTAACAATTGAAGAAAGATCATGACTAACTAACAACTTTATATTACTAACTTGCTAATCACTTGGAAGAAAAATCCTAAGCGTTTTCCCTCATTTTCTAATTATTTTCTCACTCCTTTTTTCTGAGGCCCTGGGGGTCTTTATATAGGCACCAAACTCTTGTCCTTCTTCATCGCAGCAATAAGATGAAACGCTGCATCAACGGTCACAAGATTGTCACGGATCCGCGGCCAGAGCCGCATTTTCACGGCAGCATCTTGGTCGTTATACCAGCGCCAGCTCTGACAACCTGGCTTTGTCCATGTGCCCTGTAAAAGCTTCTAATATCCGGAGAATATTCTCTGATTCATTACATGTTTGGGCTTCTTGGATTGGGCTTCAAATAATCCTCTTTTAATCCTCTTTTTAACTAGGATTTGAGCCTTCTTCTCTATTAGAGTGTAGAACAGAAAATTCAGAGAAAAAGGCATTAAAAACAGTATTTTTATTGACAAATGCATAGGAAATGTGATGAAAATAATACAAAAATGAATACTAATCAGTAAGGTTGGCAAAACATTCTATAAGAAAGGAAAGATGAACAACTTCCGAAGATCAGGACCACCCATGACAGGTGAACGAAGAAAAGAAGAGATGGATCCTTGCTATTATTGCAAGAAGATGGGATATCTAATTGTGTATTGCCCCTCACTTCAAGCCACAACTTCCAAGAAATTGCAAAAGTAAAAGAAAGCCATGGTGGTAACATGGGATGTCGTAGAGACCGAGTCCGATGAAGAATAGATCGACACCGCCAATATTTGCTTCATGGCAGACGGAGAAGAATCAAATAAGATAACTTTCGAACCATCTTTAGATGATGATGAACTAGCTAATTTTTTTGATGAATTACAAAATAAATATGAGCTTTCCACTTTTCAAAAAAAAAAAAATCGAGAAAGGAAAAATGAGCTTTTGAAAAATAAACTTGAAATTGTTCTTAAAGAAAAAGAACTATCTTTATATTTTGAAAAGACCATGAATGATTCTGATGCTCACAAATGTATTTGTAAGAGTAAAAGCCCTAAAATAAGTATTGATAAAATGAGTTTGAATCATTAAAAAATAGAATGAATGATTTAGATTCTTAAAGATTTGTGCTTTTAATATGAAGAAGTTAGATTCCTTATTTCCAAAGGGAAGAAATCCAAGGGAAACAATCTTCACATTCACATAACAAGCATGCTCACAATACACATCACAATCATACATATATTTATGGCAAGGTGTACATATATACTCATTGTGGCAACAAAAGCCATTTACTTAAACTTGTTATGCTAAGTTATATTTGAAAAATAAGAATGTTTGGGTCCGCGAGAATATTAACCTTATAGGACCTAAGAAGATTTGAGTACCAAAAACACACCAAATTTAATAAATGTTGGTGTGTCATCCTCAAATACTTAGGGCTTGGTGGTGGATGCATTGAAGATTAAAGAATCAACAAAATTAATGCATCACTATCAAGGGAGCTAGGTGGGTATATACCATCTTTTTGGAGATTGATTGCATATATCAGTATCATCTCCACTACACTTTAGAATATCTTGTTTATATGTTCATGTCAATTAATTTAGAACCAAATACATGATTTCTATTTGTATGTATACATGCTCATGTTGATAGCGTAGACTATTTTGTTAGAATATCCACATAATTGAATGAATTGATAGACTATCTCCATATATCTAAGTTAGTTTGTGGCAATATTTTTTTATTGTTTTTTATATATTGAATGCTTCGGTGATTTCATAGACTCAATTTGTTTTGTCTTCTCTCCATGTCTATGAGTGTGTTATGTTATCATCCATGTTTATATTCTTGTATAATCAAAATGATTTTTTTGCAATAACTTTTGTATTCTTATATAAACAAAATGATTTTTTAAGCAATACAAATAAGAAAAATATCGACCACCTCAATTCATAATCTAGAGGAATGACGAGGAGAAATTCAGAACACATCAAGGATATTCGACTTCATTTCTTATTTATTGGCTTAATTTATGTTTTATATATATATATATATAGAGAGAAATGTAAATCAGCTGACACAGGAGGTAAATTCGTCCTATGTCGCACTCAAAAATCATATTTCTCGAATGAATTTTCAAGATCCGACCGTACATTATCATCTTCATATTCTAAGATATACACATATAAAAAATCAAGTGATTTGAAATTCTTTTACTCATTGATCTAAATGTTCTATTTTGTTCTATTGTTAAAAAACCGTTAATGTTTGAACCCAAAAAAATGTAGTAAACAAACTTCAAATCACTTGATTTTTTATATGCATATAACATAGAATATGAAGATGATAATGTGTGGTCGGATCTTGAAAATTCATTCGGGAAATATGATTTTTGAGTGCGACATAGGAAGAGTTGCCTCCTGTGTCAGCTGATTTACATTTCTCTCATATATATATATATATATATATATATATATATATATATATATATATATATATATATATATGAATTCTTTGTATTCTCTTTAGTATTTTTGGCAACTTATTTATAAAAATTATTTTAGTAAATATTAGAGCTAAGTATATCTTAAAATGTTTTCATACATTGCTTTAGGTTTTTTACTAAATTATCCTATAAATCAATGTTTATAAAAATATATATATATATTATATATATATATATATATATATATATATTGCAAAAACCATATTTTTTGCTTTGGAGCAATCCCTGTCGACCGAGTAAGTCTACAGAACTTACTAGATTGATCGGTCGACCGAGTAAGCCCGTCAGGCATTACTGGATTTATTGGTCAACCATCCGGTCGACCGAGTAAGCCTATCCTGACTTGCTTCTTATGTCGGCAGACCGGCCGGTCGACCAACATTGGTAGTTTTTATCTGTCAGGTCTCAAGGGTTTTTTTCGGTGAACCAACCTTTGGATTTGCCTATTTATTATTTCTAAACCCTAATTTCTTTCCCTTCTCCCTCATCTACCGACTCCCCTCCTTCAACCCGTTCTTTCTCTCTTACAAATTCTCTCACATCTAACCATACCCACTCAAAATTCTATGGAGATCACCTATCTACTACATCAGCTCTTGATTGGAGAAGGAATTACCAAATGTAATTAGGTAAAACTCTCTGATCCTTTTCTAATCTTATTTTCTTCCATTTTCTGTTGATTTTCTACAATTTCTCTAGTTTTATCTTTCCATTTGATTCAATATGTCTTCCAAACATCTTAGAACTAAGAAATCCGACAAATCCAAGCAACCAGTCATCTAGATCTAAACTTTTATTTATTTCTAAAAATGTTTAATATAAACACTCTGTTATTTGCAAGAAGAATGTTATTTTTGGTCGTTCGGTTGTGTTAGCAGATTTTGAACATTTGAATCTTGCTAATATTTTGAGATCCAACCCTTTAGAGTAATTTGTGACTATTAGAGAACAAGTTTACCCCAAACTTGTTCTAATCTTCTACTCCAATCTAGCCTTTCATAATAATCACATTCAATCCCGTGTTAAAGGTGTTGACATCAACATATCTCTTGAAATATTCGGTCGAATATTTCAATTGTCGTGTGAAGGTTTAGAGATTTTTAACCTAACTTTTCATGATTTTATGTGTCCTGAGGTGAGACTTCTCACATCGTGTCTTGCCTATTTCACGATGATGATAACACAACTTTGGTTAGAATGAGGAGATGAAGTACTAAACACTTACCGCTCAGGCTCTTGCCAAGATTATGTTTAACAATCTCCTTCTAAAATTGGGAGAGTATAGTCATACCAGGGTTGTGCTCTTCTTCTCATCTATTGCCTTTTAAAAGGCATTAGAGTCAATATTCCTCGTCTCATTGTTGAATTTATGCTTTCCAAGCTTATCTTGATTCCGAGTAGTAAATCTTCCTTTTGGTATGATTCTCACTCGCTTGTTTAAGTATCTTAAGGTTTACCTTTCTGGTGAGAGAGCCATTGCTCCTTCTGTAGACATTAATAGTACTCCACTTAAGAGGATGCAAGCTGGCGCTCGTGTTCATGCTTCACTCTCTCTAGTCTAGCCTCAAGCACCTTTTGTCTCGGCTTCTCTTATTCTTCAGCAAATCCATATGTTGCTCTCATGACTCAGATTGGTGAGTTATCTCTGAACCTCACAACTGTCACTGAGAAGATATTGGCAAATCAGAATGAACTTCGACAGGAGTATCGTAATGATATGTCACACGTCTGCTCATCCATTCGTTATCTTCAGAGATGCAGCGATGTTGGTTTCTCTAGGAATGATTGGCCCATTCCTATTCTTGATGGATATTCTCAGCCTCTTCCTGCCACTGGTCCTCCTTTTGATCCGTGGGTTGCTTCATCTGATGCATCCAAAGTTTATCGTCCAGTAGCTGATCCTCCTGAAGATCCACACATTCAGTCGGACTTGAGCTTTATCGACGAGGAAGACACTTGAGCTCTTTACCTTTTTGATGTTGACGAAAAGGGCGAGAATCAGTTGATAGTAGATGGATGCTTGGTTATTTTAATATTTATGTTCTCATGTATTTTGTTTGGTTTTTATGTATTTTGAGACATCTTAAAGACTATATATGGATATTGTAAGCACCATATGGTTTGTAGTTCGTATTAAACTTTTGGCTTATGTTTATGGATTGTATGATGACCTCGATATGATCTTTATATATGGTTTGAGCTTAGCTCTTTATATATATGATGAGTGTTTAGCTCTTTATATATATGATATCTCTTGTGATTAGCACTTTTATCTATATAGTTTGGATGGTCGTATGCATTTTCGTACGTGTTTTCTTCTTTACCATTCATCGACCTCTTAGTTTGAAGGATGGTGGTTTTGAATGAATGGAAGAAAAGTTTTATGCATATGTTTTATATCTTTATATCCTATTATGCATAAATGTATTGCATAGAGTATGAATCTTGACTATCCTATTGACTAAGCCTTATATTGATGCATTGAGCTTAAATGTCATATTTCCTATATGCATGTGTTTAAGTGGAGCTTCACTTGAATCCTCTTTCATTTATTTAAAATAACTCCATGTGTTTTGTCATCATCAAAAAGGGGGGGATTGTTGGCCCAAAGATCATTTACCCTAGTTTTGATGACGATAAACCCATGTAGTTATTTATACTAATAATTTCATTTAAATAAGTTTCAAGTTAAAAAGTTTCTTCTCAACCATGTGTTTAAACTTCTCTAAAGACTCACAAGTTTTGAAACTTTCCATTTAGTAATCCAAGAGCCCAAGCATCATGTTCAAACACGACACTCGTGATAAGAGTCAAGCTCAAGGAATCCAAGTTGCAATATGAAGCATTTCAAGAAAAGAATTTTTTCTAATTTTTTGTGTAAGAATTATTTTTTTGTCAAAACCAAGATTAGTGACTTTGGTAGCTCATGAGATTCACACACACACAAAATATTTTATGTGTTTTGTTTCCAAAGTTTTTGAAAAGAATTTCAAAAGTTTAAATTGATTTTGAAAATAGTTTTTGAAAAATATTCGTTATTCAAAAAGAAATTTCATTTTAAAACATATTAGTTCTACATTGAGTTTTTGTGATGATCTATGATCACACACATTTGGACTTCATATTCTTCTCAAGAACTATATTTTGTATACATATATTCAAATATCCTGATGAAAAATAAAAATATTTCAAAAATTTCCTTTCATTTCTTTTTGTTTAGGGTCGGTCGACCGAACTGTTGACTGGGCAGCTGAGCGAGCATTCGACCGACATGCACAATTGTAAATGTGAGCACTTCGGTCGACTGCTCCATGGGCCGACTGTAAGACTCATGCTTTTGTTTTGATCAGTCGATCAAGAGACAGATCGATATTGCCCAATGGTCAAATATATGACCAGTGGCGGTCGACTAGCCGGTTGACTGCAGAGCCAAGTTTGACAGTTTTTGACGCCAACGGCTATATTGTTAAAATTTGGTTTAGTTGTTAATCACCAACGACTATATTGATTTGTTTCTCTTATATTTTGACCCTATATATATGTAAACACTGCAGAAAACTATTAAGAATTGATTCATCAAGATTTGTATTCATCTACTTCCAATTTTTGAGAGAAAAATATTTTTCAAAAGAGAAATTTTTGGAGCAAAATCCAACAAAAATTTCCTTAAGCCTTGTTTCTTCAATCCACTCATTTCAGAGTTTTTCTCACCACAATCTCAGAGTTACAAGTTCTTCTCTTGGTTATAAGGATTTTTTGTGAGCCCATTTTTGGTGATCTAGGAGAGATCATTTTACTTCTTATATTGAAGAATTGTTGAGGTTGCGGCCTCAAAACGAGCTTTGCGGGTTCATTGATTGTAAGATGTTGGGGCACCGAATAAGTGGACTTGTGAGTCCGGTTCGTTCTTGCATGAACGTGTAGAGTGGTGATCTTGCGGGATCAAGAATAGTGCTAAATGCTTCATTATGGTGAAGGCGGGGACGTAGAGCAAGTGGCTCGAATCTCGAAACAACTCTCCCGTTTTGCGATTGCCTTCTCTCTCTTTCTCTCTACTTAACTCACACCTTACTTTATTGCATGCTCCTAAATTGATATATCATACTCTTATGCTACATGATTTTGTGTTGAGATTGTCTATTTATTTTGTTAATCTCTTAGTAATTTTATTCCGTATTATTTGCCATTTGCCTATAGCTAACACCTTTCACCCCCCAAGGTGATTTCACAATAATGCCCTGATATTTAACCTGTTTCTGTCTCATGTTTGCAGGTAAGACTGGAAGAGGGTCAAATTGGAGAAAGTGGTTGAAAATGGCTATTATAGGGAATTTTTAAAGATTTCTTGAAGCCCAAGTTATTCTAGAAGCCCAAAAATGGATACTTGTTTGAAGCCCGAAATGAAGCAAAGTCTGCAGGAAACACGTGAAAAATATAGAAAAATAATAGTATCTGAAAGCTTCTCTCTACTTGCAGAATAAGTGGCCAAAAGATCAAAGCCATTGCTCTGATCTTACCGCGTAAGCATGACATGATCAGGACTGATGGCCCTGTTCTTTGATACATGGCCTCATTTCTTGGGGCTGAAGTCTCCTATTCCTATAAATACAACTGCAAGGGGCCAAAAAATGGAGAGAGACCAGAAATTAAGGTTTCTCCTTCTAGATTAAGATTATGATTTTTTTCTTTTTTTCTTTTTTTCTTTTTGTATTTTCTCTTTCTTTATAGATTTAGGATTAGGTTAGAGAGAGATTTATGAAAAAAAAAGACATAGATATTGTAATATAGAGTGATAATCTAATGCAAGAATCCTCGATTCTCTTTATAGTTTCTTGATTTAATCTAGTTGTTTTTGTTTTCTTTAATGCTTTCTACATGAATAGCTAACTTCTTTTCCATGGCTAATTAACTACCAACTCATTAACATACTAACTCTTAGTTGACTTATGACCTACATTAATCTAGTAGCATTAAATAGGCCTTGGTCTTGCAAGAGAAATTGATGGCTCATGATAATGGGTTCCTATTGTTGGAACTTGTTTTGATGAAGACATTTGTGAAGCAAATCATTTGGAGCTCTAACACAAGCCAATTCAAGAGTTCTTCATGATCAAGACTTCCCAAGGAGAGTTGCTAATGATATGTTTTGTACTGATTATTTAGCATGTCAAAAGCCTTGATGCACACACACATATCATAGTTTATAGTCGACTTATAGCCTCTTATAGTCGACTAATCCATTGTGTAGTCGACTTGATCAAATCCCTAGTCGACTAATCTTGTGTCTCAAATGATCCCAACTCTCTGTTTGTCCTGTTAGTCGACTTGACAGAAAACCTAGTCGACTAATAGACCTTTGTAGTCGACTAACCCTTTTCCCCTAGTCGACTAATCCCTGGCCTAGTCGACTTATAAGTTGGTTGTAGTCGACTTGGTTCAGTTATCCAGAAACCTGTCACATGAACTTATCTTAACCTAGTCGACTTATACCCAATATTAGTCGACTAACCTTTGGAAATTTGCCTAGACTAGTCGACTAATCTCAAATGGCAAGTCGACTATAGGCAGTTTTTGACTGTTGGACAGTTTCTGTATTCTGGTATTTTCTGCAACGTTCTCCAACGTTTGAACATTCAAATTGCACCTAATAACTACCCTAACTAACCCTAGAGTGCATCTATAAATAGGGTTGTTAATCTAAGGCAAAATGCCAATACAAATCTTCAGTTTTCTTACCAAAAATTCTGCCAAACATTCTGGTTTTCTGAAAACTGTTCCACTTCAAGTTCTTCACCAAAATCCTATTCCTAAGTGAAGATTTCTGAAGTTCTCCTATACTAGCCCTTGTCCACGATCACATACTGAATCAAGGCTTATAGGAAAGGTTGTAATCACTCAAAGAATTCATTGTACAGGAGCGTCTTCTTGGTGTAGAAGAGAGGTTGTACAAGGTGGTGTTTGTTCTCTTGGTTGTAAGAGAAGTCGTACACATTTGACAAAGGGGATTTGTTAAGTGGTGTGCAAGGTGTTGATTTTGGGTGTACAAAGTCAAAAATAAAGGAAAATCTCAAGCGGGAGGCTTGGGGACTGTATGTAGGTCACGAGGACCGAACCAGGATAAACCACATGTGTTTGCGATTGTTTACTTTCTGTGATTTGTTTTTCTTTTATTGCAAGTTCTTTATTTACTTAACTTTAATCCTTCTTTGTTTTAGTATATGTGTTGACTTCGTATTTTAGATCCACAAGTGACATCATATCGGGACCAACAATTGGTATCAGAGTAGGTTCAACATTTGGTATCAGAGCCTTGCATACCTAGTCAACAATCTATAAGGATGGCAACGGAGTTCCCTTCGTCACAATTCAAAGAAGGACATTCTACACAACGTCCACTGCTATTTGACGGATCCAACTACAACTATTGGAAGTGTAAAATGAAGATCTACTTGCAATCGCTCAACTACGAACTTTGGAACATCGTAGAAGTACCGTACACCAAACCGCCTACCCACTACAACGCTTGGAGTCATGATCAAAAGAGGAATGCGAACCTTGACGCCAAAGCGATGAATGCCTTATTCTGTGCCTTAACCAAAGAAGAGTTCAACTGTGTGTCAACAGCAACTTCGGCAAATCAAATATGGCATACTCTTTAGGTAACACACGAAGGCACAAATAAAGTTAAAGAATTTAAGATATCTGTTCTTGTCCACAGGTTGAATTATTCAAAATGGAGGAGAATGAAACCATATCAGAAATGGTTACAAGATTCACCGACATTACCAATTCCTTAGCAACTCTTAGAAAGAAATACACACAAGTTAAAAAAGTTCGCAAGATCCTTCGTGCACTCATACCAGAATGGGAGAAGAAGACAACCGCAATTGAAGAAGCAAATGATCTCTCAACAATGTCGTTAGAAAACCTTATTGGTAATCTAATGGCATATGAAGTGCAACTCGAAGAAAGAAAGAAGGATGAACGACAACCTCACTCAAAGAAGAAAGAACTTGCCTTCCATGCATCCTCAGACACAGACAATTCAGATGACGATGAAGAAGAGATGGCAATGCTTTCAAGGAAATTCAGGAGATTTCTTAAGCAAGATAAATTTAAATGCTTTAATTGCAATAAAACAGGTGATATGAAGAAGGATTTCCCTTTGCTCAAAAATAAAGGTAAATTCAAGAGCAAAAAGTTCAGAAAGAAGAAAGACTACGAAGCATCATGGGAAAACAGTGATTCCTCTTCCTCTGACGAAGAAGAAACCACTGAACATGTCAACCTCTGTTACATGATGCTAGAAGAAGATGAGGTATCATATACTGAACTTTTAGATGCATTTCATGAAGTATTCAATGATCTAAAGAATGAAAAAATGAAAAATAAAGTGTTATCAAAGGAAAATGAAAATCTTTTAAAAGTAAATTCATGTTATGCTTTACAAGTTTCTTCTATAAACTCTCAAAAAGATGAGTTTAAAAAAGTAATATCATCTTTGAAAAAGGATAATGAGAAGTTTATAAAAGAAAATATTTTTCTTAAAAGGAAACTGTGTCTTTGAATGAAAGGATTTCTGTATTAGATAAAGACATATCAGTTTTCAAATGAAATATGAAGAATTTTGAAAAATGTGACTAAGTTCAATCAAGGAAAAGAAAAATTGAATGATTTGTTATCTTATCGAAAGTTGTCACATAATCATTATGGTCTTGGATTTGTTGAAAAATCTTCATATGTTTGTAATCCATATAATTCCTTTGTAAAAGAAAGTCTATAAAAGAAGGAAGAATAAGTTTATATGGATTCCTAAGAATGTAAGCATTTTTGAAAAAAATACCTATATTGCATCATACATACATGATATATGTAATTCATGCAATTATGTGTATATTAACAGGTGAAAACCAATTCAAATTGGGTTTGATCTCCTAAAGGTTAATGTTTACTCTTATGATTGGTACCATCTAACGTCTATCTTTCAGGTACCATATAAGAAGTTGATGAGAACATACACACACACACACACACACACACACACATTTTATGATATATTTGTTGCAGGGGGAGAACAAAGTATTTCTATATTTGTTATAACCCATTTTCTGCAGGGGGAGAAAATATAACTTATTTTCTGTAGGGGGAGCATTTGTGCACGCAAAGTATCATCATCAAAAAGGGGAGAATGTTGGAACTTGTTTTAATGAAGACATTTGTGAAGCAAATCATTTGGAGCTCTAACACAAGCCAATTCAAGAGTTCTTCATGATCAAGACTTCCCAAGGAGAGTTGCTAATGATATTTTGTACTGATTATTTAGCATGTCAAAAGCCTTGATGCACACACACATATCATAGTTTTATAGTCGACTTATAGCCTCTTATAGTCGACTAATCCATTGTGTAGTCGACTTGATCAAATCCCTAGTCGACTAATCTTGTGTCTCAAATGATCCTAACTCTCTGTTTGTCCTGTTAGTCGACTTGACAGAAAACCTAGTCGACTAATAGACCTTTGTAGTCGACTAACCCTTTTCCCCTAGTCGACTAATCCCTGGCCTAGTCGACTTATAAGTTGGTTGTAGTCGACTTGGTTCAGTTATCCAGAAACCTGTCACATGAACTTATCTTAACCTAGTCGACTTATACCCAATATTAGTCGACTAACCTTAGGAAATTTGCCTAGACTAGTCGACTAATCTCAAATGGCAAGTCGACTATAGGCAGTTTCTGACTGTTGGACAGTTTCTGTATTCTGGTATTTTCTGCAACGTTCTCCAACGTTTGAACATTCAAATTGCACCTAATAACTACCCTAACTAACCCTAGAGTGCATCTATAAATAGGGTTGTTAATCCAAGGCAAAATACCAATACAAATCTTCAGTTTTCTTACCAAAAATTCTGCCAAACATTCTGGTTTTCTGAAAACTGTTCCCACTTCAAGTTCTTCACCAAAATCCTATTCCTAAGTGAAGATTTCTGAAGTTCTCCTATACTAGCCCTTGTCCACGATCACATACTAAATCAAGGCTTATAGGAAAGGTTGTAATCACTCAAAAAATTCATTGTACAAGAGCGTCTTCTTGGTGTAGAAGAGAGGTTGTACAAGGTGGTGTTTGTTCTCTTAGTTGTAAGAGAAGTTATACACATTTGGCAAAGGGGATTTGTCAAGTGGTGTGCAAGGTGTTGATTTTGGGTGTACAAAGTCAAGAATAAAGGAAAATCTCAAGCGGGAGGCTTGGGGGACTGGATGTAGGTCACGAGGACCGAACCAGGATAAATCACATGTGTTTGCGATTGTTTACTTTCTGTGATTTGTTTTTTCTTTTATTGTAAGTTCTTTATTTACTTAACTTTAATCCTTCTTTGTTTTAGTATATGTGTTGACTTCGTATTTTAGATCCACAAGTGACATCATATCGGGACCAACACTTATAACTTGCTAACAAGCTAACTTGTAATTCTTTTTTATTTGATGCTTGCTCTTTGTAGTCTTGATGATTTAATATTTGATTGCTTCTTGTTTGCTAAGTTTAGATGCTAATCACTTCTTCTGGATCATGATTTGAAAGCTTCATGCAATTAATCCTAAGACTTGCCAATGATCTTTTGAGACTCTAATCACTGAAAGAGGTTGTATAGTTAGTGGGATCCATTAATAAGAAGTTAGCTATGGGTTTTCCTTTTATTTGATTTTGTTTTCAAAAATTCTTCTCACATTACATCGCTATGTTTTTCCTCTTCCTCTTCTTCTTCTCTTTTTCATTTCTTTTTATGTTCTTTCTGAAATAAAGAATAACTCGTTAATGAATTCGTGAATTACCGATAAGTTTCTATCGCCTCCCATCCTCGTGGATACGACCTATATAGTCACTATTGCTATTGCAAAGTATTAAAAGAAGCCAAAGTACTCACAATACGATCCTTGATTTTTTACATTTCTGTGTTCGATTTTCGCTCGTTCAAAATTTTGACACCGTTGTAGAAGATGGGAACGGTTTATTCACAAATTTGTTAATATTTTCTTCTCTATTTCTTTGTGCAGGTACAAATCTACAAGAAATAACCACTATAGACCTATTATTGCTCTAGAAAGCAGAGACTAAGAAGCCCCAACTTTGTCGCCGATCCGCAGCAAAGGTTAGGACATTTAACCCTGATTTTTGCAGGTGGCTTCAGAATTGCATTTAAAGTCCACTTCATCTGTATTTATTCCTTTTTAATTTTACCTCACACTGTAATAATTAAAAAAATTTCGTGATTGGAATTATAAAAACGATTAGACATTCACATTTAGATACTGTCAATTTTATTCCAATTTACTGTTTTTGTTCTATTGTTAAGTGTTGGAGCAAGGTTAACAATTTGCAATGCATATAGAGTAGGAAAAATATTTGAGTCATTTAATTGCTTTGAGTGTTTTATCTTGCTATATTTGTACACTTGCACAAATTAATGTTAGCAAACCCAAAATAACATAAGGTGGAAAAGTCATTACCTTCCCTTAGCCCAAAAAATCATCTTATCACTCACACAATCCAAGCCTTATAAAATTTGTTAGACGTTGGCCCTAGGAACATCTTGTACTCATTAGGAGATTGACCTTGGAAGAAAGTTGTTAGAGTTTGATACTTGCCAAATTGATGTCTAAGAATTGGAGATTAAGAGCTTATGCCCAGAAGATCCAGTTGTTTGATTAATTAGGCCCACTGCTTAGCACAGGTACCTCTAATTGAATCTTGCTCCTACCTGATCGATTAACTTGTGGTTAGACTGTTGCAGTATCTCTCTCCTGGGCAATCAACCAATTAGGAGTCATCTCGGTCTAGGTCAACCCTAGCATAGGTTTGAATTTTTTTCTTTTTTTGTTGTTTGTTTGTTTTTTATTATTGTTTTTGTTTTTCTTATGAAGTGGATTAGACCTAAAATTTTTCTATTCTAAAATGAATCCATATCGGCTTTGAACAACATGACACAACAAAATATACCGGGTTAGTTTTATCTGACTCGATACAACTCATATCTCCAGACTTTTGACCATAATTGACAAAATCATCTCAACTCTTCATAGACTTAGTGTGAATACGCCTCCCTAAGTCAATTTTTCAAACGCCATTTTCACAATATTTCTAAAATTCTGCTTCATATCCTCCTTTTGGAGAACAACCAATTGAAAAAAAAAATCTGAGTTAGAAAAGTGTATTGAAGCCTTGTTTGACTGTCAACAACAAATGCAAAATATGATTGACTCACAATTTTCACAAAATTTCCAAAATCAAGTTGTATACCCACACTTTCAAGTCACACCTCACCATAACGAAGAACCAAGTGACTTGAAAAAGAGTATTAAAGTTTTGATTCAAACTCAACATACTTTCAATCAGGACATCAAAAGATTAGAAATACAAATGAACCAATCGGTCAACACAATTGAGGAGGAAACTCTCCCTCATAAAATTTTGACCATACCTGATATCTCTAATCTTATTGATCTGGTACAAGAATAATCGTGTTTTGAAAGTTTTAAACCACTTAAACTTGATGAATACCAAGTCTTTTAGAATCACATTGACAATTTGATAAGTTATCACTTTAATGAAATTGAATTTGAATATGAATGTGAACCCGAGCCTTAATTTAATTAATCAGTTCAATTTTTGAATCAATGGTGACTCTTATATTGTTACCTGATTTGAACTATATTTTCGAGTCACTTTTTTTTCCCATGCTTGTAAATCTTGAACTTAAATCACAAATCTTGCAAAATCACATTCCATTGATTGAAAATGAATTTAAACCGAAATTTCAACTTTTGATTTGGACCCAATTTTTGAATCATTTCGACTCTTGAATCTTTACTTGATTTGAATCAAATCCCCAAGTCAGTATTGGTTCCTGAACATTAATTCTTGAACTCAGATCAACCATCTCACCAAATCACATTCAATTGTTGGATAAATGTGTACAACAACAAGACTCGGAGATGATTTTTCAAGATTAGACATTAGACAGAGATAAATGTTAGAATAGGTCTTCCAAGATTACATTCAATTATTGGGTTATAAAGGGATAGAGGTCAATGGTGAGTTCCTACGAACTCCAGATTCACTGCATTTGGCAGCAATTCCTGCACCAATCAGACCTCCACTGGAACCACCACCCTGAGGTGATATTTTTTTCTTCCCTCTCTATTTTCATGCATACACACATTCATGATGCATTAAGAACAATGCATGAGATAGGTATAGGGGAGGATTTGACTAACTTAGATTTTTCTTCTTTTTATATTAGGACTTTTCCTCTTGTATAATACTTTTTTTTCTTTTTAAATTTTTTTTTGAAATGAGAGAAAAAGATTTGATCTATTTCTGTAAAAATTAAGTTAATCTTAAGAATTAGGGGAACAATAATTATGATTTCTTAATTTTAGTCAAAATAAGGGGACTTGTTTGATTTTTAGGTTATGAAAGAAAGATTGAAAAGATGTCTTGATCTTGAATTTTTTGCCTTAGAGAAATATGCACTTCACACTTCTGCATTTTGAGATTGAAAAAAGACTTGAATGCGTTTAAGAAGATAAATAATAAAAATTTAAAAAATCACTAATTAAGCTGAGTAATTATGCCTCAAGAAGCATGATTATTCACGCCTAACAGTTTTTTCAAAACAAATAAACTCCTTAGTTTTGTGTCTTTATTTACTCGAGTCCTTAAGCTCTAGGGATTTTTCTCATATGGTACCCTAAAACTATCTAGTTTGAAAGTCATTGGCTAAAAGCTCGCTACCTGGGTAAATTAAAAAGCCTAATAAACTAAGAGAAAAACATATAAATAAAATAAATAATTTGATAGCGAAGTCAAATCTCAAAAATTATATTATCACAAAGTGCATATTATTTAGGGTTTTATAAGAGATCACGTGATTGATTCAATTTAATTCTTTACCTTGATTGATAACCAGTTCTTGCATTTAGACTAAGTTAAGGATGAATAGTTGGGTGAACTGATGACTTTTTGAATGCTTAAATTTTTACAAGATTTTTTTTTCCAAATATTTTCTCTCTTTCAAAAGGAGTTTTCAAAATACTAACATTTTATTTTCTTTCTTTTTGGAGTTTATGGATGTAATTCGCTGAAAACCCTCAGGAGACTATAACTCCTCCTCTAGGGGTAATTTAGAGGTTTAAAATCTTACTGCACATGCTTAGTGTAATCGTGAGACCTGCGAAAATGGCTTAATAAAATTTTTAATGTAGTTTTAGTTTTTCTTATTTTATTCGAGGATAAACAAAAGATAAGTGTGTGTGTGTGGGGGGGGGGGGGTGATTAGTCATCAATTATGCATATTTTATCATATTTTTCTATTTGATTTACAATAAAACCCTGCTACCTTGCTATTTAACCCGTTTGTATCTCTTGTTTGCAGGTTACACTGGAAGAGGAGCAAAATGGAGAAAGTGGCTGAAAATGGCTATTTTAGTAAATTTTTTGAAGATTTCTTGAAGCCCAAGCTATTCTAGAAGCCCAAAATGAATACCCATTTGAAGCCCGAATTGAAGTCCAGTTTGTAGGAAATACATGAAAAAAATACAAAAATATAATAATATCTGGAAGCTTCTCTCAGCTGGTAGAATAAGTGGCCAAAAGCTCAGAGCCATTGGCTCTGATCTTGCCGCACAAGCGCAGCAGGATCTGTGCTGATGGTCCTAATCTTTGACACATGGCCTCGTTTCATGGGGCTCAAGTCTCTTATACCTATACATACAGCTTCAAGGGGCTAGAAAATGGAGAAAGCAGAAATTAGGGTTTCTTCTTCTAGATTTAGATTATGATTTTCTTCTCTTTTTTTCTTTTTTTTCTTTTTTTTTTATTGATTTAGAATTAAGTTAGAAAGAGATTCATGAGAAAAAGAGATATATTATAATAGAGAGTGACAATCTAATGCAAGAATTCTCATTTCTCTTTATAGTTTCTTGATTTAATTTAGTTTTTTTTTCCTTTAATTGCTTTCTAGATGAGTAGCTAATTTCTTTTCCATAGCTAACTAACTACTAATCTAGTAGCATATTAACTCTTGATTGATTTGTGACCTATATGAATCTAGTAGCATTAAATATGCCTTGCTCTTGCCAGAGCCATGTATGCCTCATGATGATGGGTTCCTAACTCCTAACTTGGGAACAAGCTAATTTGCTGTGGGCTCAAGGTTACAATTACACCAGTTTCTTATTTTTATGATTACAAAACTCATGTAGTTTTCAGGTAGTAGTCAAGTTCAATATGTTTAAGTTTTTTAGGGTTCAAGAAGATTTAAGTTTTATTCTTCCTCAAAAGAAAGGTGTTGAAGCACTTAAATTACTCAAAGAAGGGATTCAAGCTTGGACGATTAATGAATAGATTTTTGGAGAAGCCCACTTGAAGGAGACTTGGAGACTTGAAGAACTTATGTAAGAAATTAGAATGTTTAAGTAGGATGTTGAACTCACGCTCAAGAATGCACACACATACAAGATTTCAATATATAGTTTTTGCTTTTTGGTATTTCAAACATGTTTTTCAAAATGGTTATTGATACATGTCCTATATTTTTCAATTTTTTTTAGCCAGTTATTTACATGTATCTCATAGACAAAATGTTGTCAAAACTAATTTTATACATAGACAAATTATTTAAAATGTGTTATATTTTAAAAACTATCTTTAAAATAGTTTTTGGGGTAGGTTGGTCGATTGACTGGTCGACCGCCCTATGTGCAAGGATATGCACAACTGTTAGTCGACCGGACAGTCGACCGTTTGTGTACAAACTATTTGTGTATGTTTTTGGTCAACCGACCGGTTAATCACCAAACCTTGCAGCTTTCTGATTTTGACTTCAGTTGACCGGGCGGTCGACTGATTGACAAGTTTTCAGAACCCCATGTCTCTGTTAGAGGTTCGGTCGATCGGACGATCGACCCACTTGCAACAGCCAGTTTTGAACTAGCTGGTCGATCGACCGACAGCCTGTATCTGCTACAGTAACGACTAGTTTTCAAATCTGATTGATTTTTAACTTTTCTCCGAGGGGTATTTTGCGATTTTTGAGTCTAATCTCTCACCTAATACCCTGATTTACTCTTCTAATGACATTTATCTATTGCCTACATATATGGTTCATTTGTAGAGAATTATTAATAAGTTTATTAGAAAAATCAAGTTTTATTCAAAGAGAAAAGTTTGAAAATTTTCTAGTTTTAAAATTTCAAGAGATCTCAATTTCAAATCAAAATTTACAAGTTTTAAGCTCTCAAATTCATTCTTTTAAACTGAATTTCTTCACACAAACTTCTTAAGCTGCATTTCTTTTGTAGAGAGGGTCTGTGATCTTTATGGTCACCAAGACTTGTAAACTTTATTGGATTTGTGTTCTCTTGTGTAGAGAATTGAAGGTTGGAGTTGTGTACTTCAGGTCTTGTGTAGATATTGCAATTCCTTTGTGGTGATCCTTAGTGGATAGTGAAAATCTTCATGCGGTGAAGGTGACGGGGACGTAGAGAGAGTTGCTCGAACCTCGAAGAAATGTTTTTGTGTTTGCAATTGCTCTCTCTCTCTCTCTCTCTCTCTCTCTCTCTCCCCCCTCTCCCCCCTCTCACCCTCTTTCTCTATTGCTTACACTTGTGTTATTGCTTTCAATGCACTTCACTCTACTTGCTATATATTGCTTACATCATTCATGCTTGTCGATTTTTCTCATTCAAGAAAGAAGGCAATTGAGCACCTCAACTTTTAATCTAGAGAAAGTTAGAGAAGTTCTAGAGCCCTTAACTGGGAATCCAGCTTCACTTCTTGTTTTGAGTTGACCATTTTGATTATTTATTTTAATTATTGCATTTTCGCATTTAATTAGCATATCACTTATTCACCTCCTCTAGGGAACTTTCAATTGGTATCAGAATTTGGACTCTTGTTTTTTGCTTTAATCACCTTAGAGAGATCCTCTTGCTAATCATTCATTTGCATCATTTACTTACTATACACACTAGTATCCATGGTCGAAGGAATCAAAACTTCACCCAAGTTTGATGGCCTTAGCTTTCCTATATGAAAAGTTAAGATGACCATACTATAGACTATCTAAAAATCACTGAAGATAAGTCATCAGATAGCAGAGTTCATACTTCAGACGAGAGGCTAATTAAAGCCATTCACTGCAATGCCAAGACGCATAGCTCGAAGCCCGCATCTCAGCATCACTGCAATGCCAAGACGCAGAGCTCGAAGCCCGCATCACAGCATCACTACAATGCCAAGACGCAGGGCTTAAAACCTGTGTCCCAGTACCACCACAGTGTCAAAACGTGAGGCCTGAAACCCGCGTCCCTGCATCACCACAGTGCCAAGACGCAAGGCTCGAAGTCCGCGTCTAGCAAAGCTCGAAGCCCGCATCTTGATCGGGGCAGAACGAGCACTTGAAATGTGTGTTTATGAAATCAATGAAAAGCTCATATATGCTAATGTTCCCTCGATACTTCCATTATAGCATTGGCTCAACGGGTAGAATCCACAGGGACGGGAGGCGATAGAAGCATTAACAATTTTTTATTCACGTTGGTTGTTAACAAGTCTTCTTTGTTAAAAGAATTAGAAAAAGTAAAAGAAAAGGAAATCCAGAAGTGATAGGTGAGGAGAGGCGTTGAAAGCGGGATGTGAAAATGAAAGAGAAGTAGTTTGGAAAACAAAATAGAAAAGAAGGTGAAGCTTGTGGTAAAGAAAATGAAAACAAAGACAAACAAAGAAAGCGGTGAAAACAACGATGAAAAGATAAAAGAAGAGTTTTGAAATTGATTTTTAAAACAAGATAAAAGAAACTCATGGCTACTAACTACTAATTGTTCCACTAATCATGCTAACCTCTTAGTGATAGTTTCCTCACATGGATCCTTGGCCATCACTAATCCTTGGCTTCAAGAGATGATACAGAGCATGGCCCATAAGATTGTTCTTCTACATTCAAACAACACATTCATACCACATAACAAGTTGCAAGTTACTATTGAATCATCAAAACTAGTTAGAGGTGAGCATGAAATAAAGAAGACATTGCAAGTTAGCAAGTTAGTGGGTTAGGTGTTAGAAATGTTAGAATCCATCATCATGAGCCATCAATGGCTTTTACAAGAGTAAGGCCTTGTAGAGGATATTAAATTCATGTGGATTATCAAGTAAGTGGTTAGATGGTTAGTGGTTAGTAGTTAGATTATCATGAGAAGAAGAAATTAGCCAAGCATCATGTAGAAGATCGAGAAGATTACAATGGAGAAGAAAGGAGACACCTTTACATAGATTGTCACCATCTTACATCAATCTCTCTCTGAATCACTCTGTCCTAATACATGATCTAAAAAGAAAAGAAAATACAAAATAAAAGAAGAAGAACACCTACATTACCCTACACTAAAAGATAGAAAACCTAGCCTAAATCCCAATCTGCCGGCGGTTCGGGCCTCTGCGGGGCTATTTATAGGCAAAAGAGATTTTTAGAAGATGAGACGGGGCCATGCGTTGAAAATCAACGCGTGGGCCCACCACTTCGCCACGGAAACGCGGCATTTGCCGCATTTCCATGACAAAACCAGGCTATTAAGTTCCTGATTTTGGCGAGTGTGTTCCCGTCGCGTCTAGTACCTTCTTTGTATACTTGAATTCTGGTATTTTTGCCCGGATATTCATCTGACGTGCGCAAGGGTCTAGGTTCAATGCATCTTCTAGAAACTCCCTTTCTTGGCCTCCAAGAAATCTAGATTTAATTACCCAAAAATGGGTTTAATTAAGCTCTTATTACCCTTTTGCCCTCCTTGTCTTGATTATCTGCAAGAGAGACCAAAATACGGTTTAAACTGACATTTTATTCATAAATCAGTAGGAAAATGCGATATAATAATGTAGAACTATAGACTAATCACAACCCCACACTTATCTTTTGCTCGTCCCGAGAAAAATAAGAAAAAGAAAAACTATACTACAAATGTTATTACACCACTTTCGCAGGTAACGCGATTGCACTGAGCGTGTGCAATAAGTTGTTAAACCTCTAGGTTTCCCCTAGAGGAGGAGTTTTGTCTCCTGAGGGTTTTCAGCAGATTGTACCCATAAAATCTATAAAGAAAGAAGATAAATGTTAGTATTTTGAAAACACATTTTGAAAGAGAGACAAGTTTTTAAAATATTTTTGCAAAAATATAAGCGATCTAAGATCATAAGTCCACCAAAAATTATTCTCCCTTAAACTTAGTCTATATGCAAGATCTTGTCTTTAATTAAGGTAAGAATTCAAAAATTAGATTGAATATTTATCTGTCATAAAATCTAGATAATATGCACTTTGTGATAGTAAAGATTTCTGGGATTTCAACTCTAATCATCAAGCCATATATATATTCTTTTTTTTTCTTCCCTTAGCTTCATTAGGCTTTCTAGTTCACCCATGTAGCGAGTCTTTAACCGATGACTCCCAAACCAGACGGTCCTAGGGCACCAGATGAGAAACATCCCTCGGGTTTAAGGACTCGAGTAAATAAGGTCACGAAACTAAGAGGGATTATTTGTTCCTTATTACCACCTTTAGGTGTGAATAATCATGCTTCTTGAGGCATAGTTATCCAACTTTATAAGTGATTTTTTCTTCATATATATATATATTTCCTTTTATTTATTTTTTTGCTTTATGGAATTTTGTTTCCATCCCAAAAATATGTAAGTGTGAAGTGCATACTATCTAAGGAAAAAAATTTAAGATAAAATTATCTCTCCAATTTATCTTACATAGCCTATAATCTTAAATAAGATCCATTATTTCGACTAGGTTTAAGATGTCATAATTAAGGCTTCCTTAGTTTCTAAGATCATCTTATTTTCTTAAAAATAAATCAAAACTTTGTATCTTGTTTCAAAAAGTTTTTAAAGAAAGGGAAAGTTCATATACAAAGGTTTTAAAGAAAAGGAAAGTTCCTATACAAAAGAGAAAATTCTAAAATATCATAAAAGAAGTGTAAAAGAAAGAAAATCTAAAAACTCTACGTTGGTAAACCCTCCCCCACACTTATCTCATGCATTGTCCTCAATACATCGTGATGTATGTATGCATGAAATAAATAGAGTGGGAAGGAAAAATCACCTCAAGGTGGTGGTCTGATTAGTCCATGAAATGCAGCCCAATCCAATTTTCATGGAGTTCGGAGGAACCGACCAGAAATCTCTATAATACAACCCACTAAAATGATGTATATATTTATGATTTTTATTATGAATTTTACCCCATCTAATTTTCAAATTTTCAAAATAATTTCGGAGTCAATTTTATCAATACCTTTGTCCCAGAATGGAGTATGAAAAGATGGAATGATTGATTTAGGCTCAGAAAGTACATGAACTAATATCGACCCAGGGATTTGACTTAAGTCAAGTAAAGGTTCAGGAGTCAAAATTGGTTTAGGAATCGGGTCCAAATTAAAAAGTTGAAACTCAAGTCCACATTCATTTCCCCGCAATGGAATGTGACTTTCTAAGGTTGGTGATTCAAGTTCAAGAACGACAGGTATGGGAATCAAAACCGACTCTAAATTATTGCTCAATTTGGATAACAAAACAGGAGTCAATATTGATTCAAAAATTTGAACTGGATCACAAATTTGAGGATCGAAGTCACATTCCTTATTGAGTTCAAATTCATAAAAATGAGAACTTACCAATTTGTCAATGGGATTTTCAAAAGTATAAAATTGGTCAAGTTCAATATGATGATCATAAAGGATTGGTAATTCAATTTCATGATGGACTGGCACAGAATCCAATACTGACTCGGAAAAAGGCCTGAAATCAGGTAAAAATACCTCAGTCATTATTGAAGGAGGAAGTTAAATTGAATTACCATGTTGAGGTTCAGGATCATATTCATTCTCAAGTTCAATTTTAGGAAAAGGATAACTTGTTAAACTGTCAATGGGATTTTCAAAAGTCAGAGGTTGGTCAAGTTCAAATGGGTGGACTGAAATTGAATCTGGTTTACAAAACAACATGATTCTTTGGCACTAACAGAATGGTTAATCACATCAGGAATGGTCAAAGGGTGAGAATGGAGAGTTTTGACCATTAAATCTATGTCATGATTATGAGCGATTTGAGCCTGAGTCATGGCTTCAAGCATCTTTTCATATTCGATTGGTTCATCATTTTGTTGCGACTGGGCCTGAAAAGATGAAGATTTGTTTTGGAAATTGTGATGAAATCATGAGTACATCAGATTTGATTGTTTTTCGGACTCACGCATACTCATTCCCAAGATTGATGGTTTTCTATTTTGAACTGATGGGACTGAGTGTGAATCTTGAAATAGTATGGATTTGGGGAGGCTAACATTTTCTGAAATTTTCGTTTGGCCTCCTGTATGGCTTCTATACTCTTTTCTATCTCGAATTTTTCTTCAATTGGTGGTTCTAGAAAAGGAGTATAGGAAGCAAAATCGAGGAATGAATATTGGGTAAATTGTGGACAAGGTGGACAAGGTGGATAAGGATCCAGGGGAGGTGAATCCCCATTGACTCTGTGAAGAGTTGAAATTATTTTAAAAATTACAGTCATAAGATTAGGGGTTCTATTGATTCGGATAAGTCCAACCCGGGTATTTGGTTAGTTCATATTGTAAAAAATCGGGTTGAAATTATCCGAAACAAATGGGGTCAGTGTGAAATATGGATTCATATTAAGATTGAAATAATTATTATTATTGAATTCCATTTCACAAACAATCACAAACAAAAAAGGAAAAAAAAAACAACAAACAAAAAGAAATAAAATCAAAACCAAGCCTATACTAAGGTTGACCTAGACCTAAATGACTCCTAACTGGTCGATTACCCGGAGGAGGTTGTTGTATGAACCTGACCATAAGCTAATCGGCCTGATAGGGGCAAAATATGGTGGGAGGTATCCGTACATAAGCAACGGGCCTTAATAACGCCAAACCACGGTATCTTTGAGGCGTAACCTCTTAATCCTCAACCTTAGACACCGATTTCACAAGAGTAAGATTCAAAACAAGTTCCACTCTCGGTCAATCTCTTAATGAGTCCGAGATGTCCCTAGGAGCCAATGTCTATCAATTTTTATTAGGGCTTGGGTGTGTGAGTAGGGAGGTGATTTTAGGCTAAGGAAGGGTGATAAAATCCCCACCTTATCTTGTTTGGGTTTTGCCCTTAATTTCAATTCTTGCAAGTATGCAATATAGACAAGAGTATAACACAAAGCAATAAATCACCCACGTGTTTGTCTTATGCTATATGTAATGCCATATGTACACCTCAGTTCAGATCACAACAACAGAACAAAGTACAGTACATTAGAATTGAATTGACACGTGCCTAAATGCAAATGTCTAAACTGTTTTAAAAGCATTCAAATACCGTATTTTAGTTTTTTAATTTATTATAGTGTGTAGGCAATCAAAGCAGAAAATTGGTAGCAGAATATAACAATATATGCTACTTGCAAGAACCCTGCAAAAGATAAAGTACAAATGCCACAATTTTTCCGTGTTTTCGCGGTTTTCTTTGATTTCCTTGGCAAAGTTTTGGAAGCAAGATTTTTGCTTTCTAGAGCAGGGAAAGGCAAGCAAGAGTAGACTTCTGCAATGTAAAAAATCTGTAGAAATTGCCCTGACACCAAAACAGAGAAGAAAATGTTAACAAAAATGTGAAATCAAAACCATTCCCATCTCCGGCAACTGCGCCAAAAATTTGATCGGGGCGGAACCAGCCCTTGAAATGTGTGTTTATGAAATCAATGAAAAGCTCGTATATGCTAATGTTCCCTCGATACTTCCGTTATAACATTGGCTCAATGGGTCGAATCCACAAGGACGGGAGGCGATAGATGCATTAACAGTTCTTATTCACGTCAGTTATTAACAAGTCTTCTTTGTTAAAAGAATTAGAAAAAGTAAAAGAAAAGGAAATCCAGAAGTGATAGGTGAGGAGAGACGATGAAAGCGGCGATGTGAAAATGAAAGAGAAGTGGTTTGGAAAATAAAATAAAAAAGAAGATGAAGCTTGTGGTAAAGAAAATGAAAACAAAGACAAACAAAGAAAGTAGTGAAAACAACGATGAAAAGATAAAATAAGAGTTTTTAAATTGATTTTTAAAACAAGATAAAAGAAAACTCATGACAACTAACTACTAATTGCTCCACTAATCATGCTAACCTCTTAGTGATAGTTGCCTCACATGGATCCTTGGCCATCAATAATCCTTGGCTTCAAGAGACGATATAGAGCATGGCCCATAAGATTATTCTTCTACATTCAAACAACACATCCATACCACATAATAAGTTGCAAACTACTATTAAATCATCAAAATCGGTTAGAGGTGAGCATGAAATAAAGAAGACATTGCAAGTTAG
The DNA here is from genome assembly GCA_038442645.1 of Agave tequilana. Classification (NCBI taxonomy): domain Eukaryota; kingdom Viridiplantae; phylum Streptophyta; class Magnoliopsida; order Asparagales; family Asparagaceae; genus Agave; species Agave tequilana. Next base: position 42,695 of record JAVJIF010012682.1, read on the forward strand.
CAAGTTAGTGGGTTAGGTGTTAGAAATGTTAGAATGTTAGAATCTATCATCATGAGCCATTAATGGCTCTTGCAAGAGCAAGGCCTTGTAGAGGCTATTAGATTCATGTGGATTATCAAGTAAGTGGTTAGATGGTTAGTGGTTAGTAGTTAGATTGTCATGAGAAGAAGAAATTAGCTAAGCATCATGTAGAGATGGAGAAGATTACAATAGAGAAGAAAGGAGACACCTTTTCATAAATTGTCACCATATATTACATCAATCTCTCTCTTTCTCTCTCTGAATCTCTCTGCCCTAATACATGATAAAAAAGAAAAGAAAATACAAAATAAAAGAAGAAGAACACCTACACTACCCTACACTAAAAGATAGAAAACCTAGCCTAAATCCCTATCTGCCTGCGGTTCGGGCCTCTGCAGGGCTATTTATAGGCAAAAGAGGTTTCTAGAAGACGAGACGGGGTCATGCTTCAAAAATCGATGCATGGGCCTACCACTTTGCCATGAAAACGCAGCATTTGCTGCATTTTCGCGGCAAAACCAGGGAATTAAGTCCCTGGTTTTGGCGAGCCTGTTCCCATCGCTTCTAGTACCTTCTTGGTATACTTAGATTCTGGTATTTTCGCCCGGATATTCGTCTGACATGCGCAAGGGTCTAGGTTCAATGCAACTTCTAGAAGCTCCCTTGCTTGGCCTCTAAGAAATCTAGATTTAATTACCCAAAAATGAGTTTAATTAAGCTCTTATTACCCTTTTGCCTCCTTGTCTTGATTATCTGCAAGAGAGACCAAAACACGGTTTAGACCGACATTTTATTCATAAATCAGTAAGAAAATGTGATATAATAATGCAAAACTATAGACTAATCACATCTCAGCAGAGCTCGATGTCCGCGTCTCAGCACCATAGCAAGGCCAAAACGCAGGGCTCGAAGCCCACGCCTAGCAAAGCTCGAGGTCCGCGTTCAGCACCAGCAGTACCTCAACGGCTAAACATAGAGCTCAAGCCCGCGTTCTAACTGCAAGTGAGCTCCGCATCTCAGTTATATTTGCCCTCATTACTTGGTCAATTACTGCCCACGTAATGAGGGGAGTTAACCCCATTATGGAGGTTTTTTAGGGGATAGTTTTACCTTGAAAATCTCTATAAATAGCTCAGTTTGCTATTGAAGAGGAAGGAATTTTTGGTCAGAATTTTTATCTGAGGAATACCGATAAAGAGTTAAACACTTCTACCAACTTGCTGAGTCCAAGTTTTTGCCCAAGTCTCTTTGAGATTTCATTGGATAGGAGCTGTTCTGCTCCGTCCGTGATCCAAGAAGAAGATTTCCAGAAGAGCTTGACGTTCACCTGGTCAACAGAAAATTAGAATCACTTTCCACCGCCACACAAAGAACTCAGCCTTAAATAAAGGGGAGATCCAATCATTCTCCCCTCTTTTATAATCGGATTATTGATCCGTTGTAATTTTTTTTACAATCAAATAAAGAAGCTTGCACCTTTTCAATATTTTTTTTGACGAAACAAGAGATGGCGACTACGCTGAGGACTACTTTCTCCACTGATGAGCAAGTTGTGGCGCAAAGTGACGTCACCTTCATAGGAAAAATGGTGGAGTCACTTGTTATGGAATTCGATCAGGTAAAGTATGAAGAGTTCCTCTCTTCTGGCTCCAAGAGCCCTAGGGGATATGGCAGTACCGCAGGGTCTCCTCGGAGGACCGCTTTCAAGTCCCTTCGGAGACTTCCCCAAAGATGGCTTGCGCAAATAGCGCCATTTTTGGCCGCGTCGCGCGCGTGGCCCGCGTCAACGTCTCCCACGAGACTCGCAATGCCAACATTGTTGAAGGCCAATCTTGCCACACCCCTTCTCTTCCTCAGCTCCAGGTTACCAGGGTTCCCAATGACCCGTGAAGCGTAACCGGAATGCTAAATGTCGACAAAGGCATCGCGTACGTCGACAATAGATGCAAGAAGCTGAAAAAACTATCTGTCCAATAGATACAGGATGCGAGGCTCATGCCTGCATCTCTTCTGAGCCGCATCAGATGCGCGAAGTCTGCGTCTGGATACCAAAACATAAATCTCAAGAGGCTCGCATTTCTAAGGCTTCACCTCATAGACGCAATGTTCAGCAACGCGAGCTTCGCGTCTCTTCTCATAGACACGAGACTCGCGTCGCTACAACAGAACTCGAGACTTATAAAGTCCATGTTTCTTAAGCATTGCAGACAAACGTGACAATTAGCAACGCGAGGTCCGCATCTCTTCTCAACAGAGGCACGAGACCTGCGTCTCAAAGCCAAGATATGAGAGCCGCGTCTGTTCTACAGAACGTGAGCTCCGCATCTCTGAACCCTGCGCCCCTGAGACGTTCGTCCCGGAGTTGCGATGCAAGGTTAACATTCTCTCTCTGACAACGAGGGTCTTAAGGGAGCTGAAAAGTCCTCATACTCAAAGACTCGAGGCTGGTCTCTTCGATCCCTCTCCGACGGATCTAAGGGATTACTTGACAAATAAGAGGAGTGTTGATTGCAAAATGAAAGCAATGAGAATTACCATCTAGCTTTGGGCTAACGGGTCGTGATCACGAGGAGAAATGTGATAGAAGCTTTTCGATGAATTGTTAAATAATAAAGAATGGTGTTTGTTTTTTTTCTTATTTTTTATATTGAAAAAGAGAATGGAGAGAAGGGAAGTGATTTAAAGAAAAATTTAAAACTTGAAAAAGGCTTTGGAAAATGTGATCTTTAAAAAGCTTGAAGAGTGTTTTGTTGATTTTAATTTAGGAAGAAGATCTTGGCTCATTATCTTACTACTCAACGATGTATTCTTCTCTTGAAATTCTTAGTGCCTCAACTTGATCATAGGTAAAAACTTAAGTTTTAGTTTCGAAAGTCTTAAGCAAAGAAAGTTTTAGTTTCGAAAGTCTTAAGCAAAGAAAATAAGATTATTTGGAAAAGTTTAACTCTTTTTCTTAAGAAATCCTCTTGATCTGAATGTTAAATCATCAAGTTTTCTTTCAAGTATGAAATAAAAGCCAGTTCAAGTGATATTTTAAAAGAAATAGAAGTTTAGAAATTCAAACCCATCCTCATGTGCCTTCAAGAAACTTAGTTTAAGGCATACATATGATTCCGTTGGGTTCTTTACATCAAAAACTGTTCAAAATAAGAGGGATCGAAGAGAGAGACGATAGTGAGCCCAGAAAATAAGTTTAGCTACTCATGAATGATGTAAAACAAGACATGTAAATAAAACAAGACATACCCGTGAATTGGAGCAGTAAAAAAGCTTGATCCTTTATTAATATCACTTCAATCTTTAGATTACAATCACTCTATTCCTCTCTCTCACTGGTATTTGGATTGAACTACAAATTAGAAAACAGAGATACAACTTCTCTATACTATCTAACAAAGAACCTAAGCCCTAAAAATAAAGAGAAACACTTAAACTAATTTTTGGTCCCTTTTTCTCTGAAAACTACAGTATTTATCGGGAAAAATCAAATGGGGGAGGGCATACGAAGATAGGGGGAGCAAACACTCCCCCAACTGACCTAACCGAGCCACAGAAACGCGACTTTGGCCGCGTTTCCGCGGCCATGGTGTGGCCAGGTGGCCACACCTGGTTGGTGAGATTCTCTCGTTTGGTTATTTATCCTTATCTCTTGCTGATTTTTCCATTTCAGCTCCTGAATTTGACGAAACAGCCTTTGATCTTTAGCTTTAACCAATTGATTTGGGAAGATTTATTTCATCTATTTTTCAACCTCTTTGATTTGCCATGATCTACCCTGATTTTCTGATTTTGAATTAATTCTGAATTAAATCAGAATTTGATGGGCTTTTGGGTTCGTTTCTCTTCCCTTTCCTTTAGCAATGGGCCTGCATTTTATAAAAAAAAATAAGACTTATTAATATGATTTATTACATAATAAACATGGTAATGTGACAATATATATGCAATATATGTGACCGATCACACCCCCACACTTATCTTTTGCTCGCCCTTGAGCAAAACATCAAAACTAATCCTAATCAATTATTAGACCACTTTTGCGGGTCACTCGATTGCACTGAGTATGTGCAATAAGCCGTTAAACCTCTAGGTTACCCCTAGAGGACGAGTTTTGTGTCGTGAGGGTTTTCAGTGGATTGCACCCACAAAATCTATAAAGAAAGAGAAAAAATGTTAGTATTTTCGAAAAATATTTTAAAAAGAGAGAATATTTTGAAGCATATTTGGAAGAGTTTAAGTAATCTATAAGTTATAGGAATATTGAACTTTTCATTCCTAAACTTAGTCTCTATTCAAAAACATGTTATCAATCAAAGTAAGGAGTCAAATTGTATTTCTCATCTAGTCTATTATTTTACCCTGAGTCATATACAACTTCGTGACTGTAAAGTTTGATTAAGGGTTCTTTAACATTACCTCTTATGCCTTATTTATATTTATTTATTTATTTTTATTTTTATTTTTTTGTGGTATTTATTCCTCAATTCCATTAGGTTTCTAATCTGCCCATGTAACGAGCTTTTAGTTGGTGACACCCAAACCGGACAGTCTTAGGGTGCCAGGTGAGAAAACACCCCTAAGAACTTAAACACTCAAGCAGACAAGGACATGAAACTAAGGATTTTTATTTATAAAATGTACCCCTTTTAGGCGTGAATACTTATGCTTCATGAGGCACAAATACCCAGCTTAATCAGAGGATATATATATATATATATATATATATATATATATATATTAAACTTATCTAATTATCTTTTGTATAAATATCAAGGCTTGCTTAGGCCAAAACACCTAGCTAATCAATAATTAGATTTGCATATATATATATATATATATATATATATATATATATATATATATATATATATATATATATATATATTCTTCTTCTTTTTTTAAGGCATAAGAATTTTTGTCTTTGAACCCTAAGCGTGTAAGTGTATAAGTGTGCATATCTCTTAAAGGTAAAGATCAAGATTAAATTACTTTCATCAATTTTCTTCTTAAGCTTGAAAATCAAACAAGTTATCTTATTTTGACCAAGTATAAGAAATTCTAATTATGATTTTCCTATTCCTTAAAATTAACTTAATTTCTTACAAAATAATATTAAAATATTGTTCTTTTTTTTCAAAAAGCTATATATATATTTTCTTTTTTGTCACTTTTTTTAGTTGTTATATTAGTCATGTTAGAGCCCTCCCCCACACTTACCTCATGCATTGTCCCCAATGTATGAAAGAAATGTATAGATACATGAAATGGAATGTAAAAGAGGTTCATAAATATATATATATATATATATATATATATATATATATATATATATATATATATATATATATATAATATAAAAATATGTACAACAACATGTTCTCCCACACCTAGCTCTTTTTAGGTCTCAACTCTGTAGCTCTCTTCCCATCATTTCAATGGGTTCACTTTATAGGGTATAATAGGGAGGCCAATCTTTTTGTCATTTTAACTCTCTTCCTCCCTAGTCTCACCTTCTTTAAGCTTCTCTTCCTCATATTTCTACAGCCATTATTCAAAAATTGATCACCATCACACTTCTCAGTTGAAACTTCCTCACGATGAAGGCCTAGGAATTCTAACTCAGCTCCATACATCTCCTCAAAACTTAGGTCAACACTTTCCCCTGGAGGTGTGTAATTAACCAAAATATTCCTAGTTAGTTCATCCAAACACATGAGTTCTTCTTCGAAGAGGTTTTCAAAGAGTAGGTCAATCGGAGGTTCTTGAATTATATTCTCATGCGATGTCATTGGTTGGCTCATCGAAAGTGAAGATATTCAAATCAATTTTTTTTAAGGGGACTCTAAAATTAGCATCTCCAACATATGCCTTCACATTAATATAATCACATTCATTCTTAAATAATTCATCAAGAAACAGAGAATCATTCTCTATACCTTCACTTTCTTCATCATAATTATTTTCAACAAAGTTTACCTCAAACATTTGGTCTCTTATCTTACGAGGTTGTTTTTCTACGTTGAAGACATTGACTTCTCTAGTCGTGTCCTCAAAGGTTAACCTCATAGACCCATTCTTACAATTGATAATAGCATTAGCATTAGCAAGGAATGGGCGCCCTAGGATAACAGGAGTTTGAGCCCTAGGATTAAACAAAGGTAGTGTTTCAAGAACTATGAAATCAACTGGGTAGATAAACTCCCCGACCCGGATAAGGACATCATTAATTTTTCCTTCTGGAACTTTCACAGAACGGTCAGCAATTGGATTGTGAATCGAGTTGGACTAAGATCGCCCAACCCGAGTTGTTGGTAAACTAAGAATGGAAGCAGGTTGATACTTGCTCTCAAGTCAAGAAGTGCATAACTAATCTCAGTTTGTCCTATAGTGCAGGCAATGCTGGGATAACCTGGATCCTTATACTTGACAGAGATCAGAAGCTCACTAATGTTAGTGGCTAAGGAGACTTTCTTGGGTACATTTTTCTCTTCTTGGTGCACATGTCCTTAAGAAATTTTACATAGGATGGGACTTGTTAGATGGCATAAAGGAGTGGCACATTTATCTTTACTTGGTTGAAGATCTCAATTATTTTATCCATGTGTGGATTCTGCTTGTTGTTCTTCAGCCTATTAGGAAATGGTACTATAGGCTTGTACACCTGACTGGTTGACTTATCTATTTCAGATTCATCAGGTTTGAAAGGATTAGGACTAGATGAGGTGGATGCTTGAGTGTGACTGTACTGACTGAAATGGATGGTGTTGACACTTGATTATCAACTTTCTTTCTCGACCTCAATGTATGAACAACATTACATTGATTCAATGATTGATCCTCAACCAAATGAGCTTCTTAAGAATTTCTAGGATTCATTATTGGCTGACTGGGTAAGGTACCCTTTTGCCTCTCATTCTGTGGATTGGCTAACTCATTTGACCCTCTAGCCTCTGTATTGTTTGCATGAGAGAATCTTGGTTCTTCATGTACCTTTTCATATTTCTCTTAAAATCAGTCATTCTCCTTTCAAGTTGAGGATTCTGGAAGGAAGATGCTGAAGCTTGGTTGGGAAAGTTTTGTTGATAATTTGAAAAATTATTTGGAGAATTGTGAGGGTAATTTGGAAAGTTGGGTTGATGATTGGAAGAATTATTGGAATGATGGAAGTGGCTTGCATGGTTCGACCGTGGGTGGTCATTATTGTGTTGGCTCCATGAGAAATTTGGGTGATTTCTCCAGCCAGGATTGTACGTTGGTGCGAAAGGATCATTGTTCGGCCTTGAAAAGCCGCATTCATCGGTTCTGAAAAGTGTTGTTGAGCTTGAAACACAGGACACTCCTCAAACACATGATTCATGGCTTGACAATAAGTATAGCCCGGAGTTGGAATTTGGTTTGGGCTGACTTGATTGACTGGACTTGGTTCCTTAGTTTCTAAAACTTCTAGTCTTCTCGCTAGGTTAGCTAACTAGCCTCGTTAGCTATGGATGATTCAATTAAATGGAGACCTCCTTTTGAAGAGATGGAGTTTGAATTCCTAGAGCTTTCACTAGTTGGTTTCCATTGGATGGTCTTTTCAGCTAGATTCATATAAATCCCATCCTTCATTCTCATCCTTCTGCAAGAATACCCTTGACACATGCTTTCTAAGAGGGTCTTGGTTGAGTAGTCTAAACTGTCATAAAGAATTTGGCATTGTCACTATTTCTCTATTCCATGATGAGGACATTGGACAAGGATGTCTTTGAAGCGTTCAAAGTACCTCCAAAACGGTTCACTAGGTTCTTCCTTAAACTGCTAGATTTTCTTCCTAACGAGAGCGATCTTATGATTTGAATAGAATTCTTCAAGAAGACCTTGATGAAACCATCCCAGGATGTGATAGAGCGGGCCGCTAAGTGATTAAGACGAGAAAGGTGTATTAAAATGTAATCGATGTATCCCTTTCTTATCTCCGCTATAGCATAAGGCTATACCGAGTCGATTCTCAGGGAGAGCTAGCGATAGAAGCGTTACGAATCGTAGTGAAGAAATGTAAACGAAGTGTCTTCTTTGTTCTTTAAAAGAATAAAACAATCATGGGAAAAGAATATGAAAGAATGGATGGATATGTTCATGATGGAAAGTGGAAAAGAAATCAAGATTGGCTTTGGTATTCACACTAGAAAGAAAAGGAAACTTGAAGAATACAAACCATGACTAGCTTACCTTACTACCTTGCCAATACTTACTAAACTCCGTGATAGTGAAGGCTTGCCTCATGTTGTCACTCCATCGGCGTAGGTTTCGTCTTGCGTGTTGATCTAATTACTTTCCCATTGCATGAAGGGTGGTTTAACCCATCGGAGAAGAGAAGACCATCCAACTTGCAAGATGAAATAAAGCAATCACCCATGAGTTAGTGAAGATGGCAAGGCTAGTGGTTAGCTAGTACATGGAGAAAGAATTAGCTACAAGCCATGAGAAAAGTAAAACAAAGCATGAAGTAAAATTGCAAGGAAATAAAAGCATGAATTAAAGAAAGCAAGTAAAGAAAGCAATTAAACTAGAACCAAGCTCAAGTAGAGGAAGGAGAATGGATGAATCCTTGTTGCTTCAAGTTGTCACACCTTGATTACACAAGCTCTCTCTCTCACAATCTCTCTCTTTTACAAAGTATCTAGGGAAGAAGAAGAGGGACTAAAGAACTAAACCTAGAGAAAAACCTAAGAAAATTACAACAACTAACAATTTCTCCTCTCTTCTCCATTCAGTCTTTGCTCGCAGGTCCAGGTGAAGTATTTATAGGCCCCAGGTGAAGGATCCAGAAGCTAGTTTGTTGGCGCAAAATCCGGATCTCAACGGCCCTGTAACTGCCGCCAGGGCGCGGCAAGGCGCGGCAAGGTTGAGTCTGTTGCGCAACAACTTTCTGTTGGAGATTGGTTACGAGGTTGTTAGCCACGTGGTCTTCTAGAATCTTGGGTTGTTGCGCGGATCTCTCTGAATTCTGGATTAGATTTGGGCTTTATCTTGGCTTTGAAATTAATCACTTTAATTATTGCTAATTAAAGTGATTATTGGCTTTCTCTCCATTAGAGTGTAGACCTGTAAAAATATAGAGAAGATTAGTAAAAATCATGTATTTATTAACTAAATGCATGGGAATTATGTGGTAAAATATGCAACATTGGATACCAATCACACCCCCACGCTTATTCTTTTGCTCGTCCCGAGCAAAACAAAGAAAAGGAAAGAAAATCCTAACTACCAATTTTATTACACCACTTTCGCAGGTGACGCGATTGCACTGAGCATGTGCAATAAGCCGTTAAACCTCTAGGTTACCCTAGAGGAGGAGTGTTGTCTCCTGAGGGTTTTCAGCGGATTACGCCCACAAAATCCATAAAGAAAGAAGACAAATGTTAGTGTTTTGAAAACGCATTTTGAATAAGAGACAAGTTTACGAACTATTTTTGCAAAAATATATGTGATCCTAGGTCATAAGTCCACCTATAATTATTCTTCCTTAAACTTAGTATCCATGCAAGATCTTGTTTTCAATTAAGGTAAGAGTTCAAAATTGGATTGAATACTTTATCTTTCATAAAACCTAGATAGTATGCACATCGTGCTCAGTGAAAATTTCTGGGATTTCAACTCTAACCATCAAGCCATTTATTTATATATATATTTTTCTTTTCTCTCTTTTTTTTTCTTTTTCTTCCCTTAGTTTTCTTAGGTTTTCTAGTTCACCCATGTAGCGAGCCTATAACCGATGACTCCCAAACCAGATGGTTCTAGGGCACCAGATGAGAAAACATCCCTCTGGTTAAAGGACTCGAGTGAAAAAGGCCACAAAACTAAGGGGGATTATTTATAATAACCGTTAGGCGTGAATAATCATGCTTCTTGAGGCACAATTTTCCAGCTTAATAAGTGAGATCACCGTTAGGCGTGAGTAACCATGCTTCTTGAGGCACAATTCTCCAGCTTAATAGGTGATGTTTTATTTATATATATATATATTTTTTATATGGCATTTTTGGTCTTTGTTTCCATCCCAAGAAATGTGTAAGTGTAAAGTGCATATTATCTAAGGCAAAAAATTCAAGATAAAAATATCTCACCAATTTTACTTACTTAGCCTATAATTTTAAACAAGATCTATTATTTCAACAAGGTTTAAGATGTCATAATTAAGGCTTTCTTAATTTCTAAGATACATCTTAATTTTCTTAAAAATAGATCAAAACTTTGTCTCTTTTTTTTCAAAAAGTTTTTATTATTTTATTATTATTATTATTATTATTTTTTTTAAATTTTTCTAAAAGGAAAAGGTAAAATCTAAAAAGAAAGTGGAAAATCTAGAAAAAAGATAAAGTCTAAAAATAAAATGGAAAACCTAAAAAATGAAAATCCTATAAAGAAAATAAAAAGTCCTATGTTAGTACATACCCCCCCATACCTATCTCATGCATTGTCCTCAATGTATGCAAGATAAAAATGATGCATGAAATAGGTAAGGTAAAAAGTCACTCCCTCCTCCTCTTTGGACCCGTAGTAGTACTGGGTCCTGCCGACTGTGTCCTCCTCAACCTCGCCTCAATGCCCTCTAACCTAGAGGATTGCTCCTCTAACCTGGAGGATTGTTCCTCTAACCTGGAGGATTGTTCCTCCATCTTCTTCCGCAGCCTCACTTGACCCTGAAAAATCTTCTTCATGCCCTTCCAGATGGAGGACATGAATACTGTGTATCATGTGGGGGGTCCTGCCTCCAAAACTCAGGTTCATCCTCTGCATCAAAACTCTCCTCAGAAGAGGACTCTACCGGAACATCCTCGGGTTGGACAGTAGGTGTCCAGACCGCATGCAAACAACTATTGTACGAACTGGTAGGTCTCTCGGGTGCAACAAACACTCGGTCGAATGAATCAAATACATCAGCTGGTAGGAAAGTCCTACACAAACGTGTAATCAATATAGATGGGAGTATTTGGCACCTCGTGTGCGTGAAGAGTTGGCTATAAGTGCATGGAAGATGACCTTATTCAAACAAACCGAGTGTTGACGAGTCATTAAATCATGTATAATTTGCAACACTGGTCTGTTGAAAGAGGAGGTGTGGTCAAGCCCTAAAATATTTCGTTGGATCCAACGTCCAACGCAGTGAACATTTCTAAACATCGTACTGGCTTTGAGCCCACGATCCTGCTCAGTACAACGAGCCCCCATAACAGTCATATAATCAATCAAAGGGAGAGGCTCACTGTGTTGTGTGATGGTTGGGACAGAAGTGATTTCCTCAAGAAGAGGAAGCGTGATAAACAAGTCTCCAGTGGGCATGTATACAGTGAACTGGTACATGTGTGGATCAATCGATGCTTGGTCAAGATGCGTGTAAAACATTGTCACCAGTTCGGGACAATAAAATGCATCGGTCTCAGAGTTGTCATATACTAATTGTACCAATTCCAAGCCCTAATTCTCTCTAAAAACACATGTCCATAACCATTTGCATTACTTAAAATCTGCCCAAAATCTTTCTCAACAAAAATTGAAGGTGCCATACTATGAATTTAAGATCAAAGCGGTAAAAAGAAAAGATGAGAAGTCGAACCACCCCCGGAATTCGTGGGGGGAAGAATTTCGAACTCTGCAGTGGATTCAGGAGTCTCTGAATAAGAATATAGCACCAGATCACCAACAAGAACGTGAAATCGATCGGAGCAGAATTTTTCTGGGCGCAGGAGACTTTAACTTTGCCGCAGATTCCTGGTTGGAGTCGCAGACTGGCGGCAGAACAGTGAGATCTGGGGAGGAGAAAAGGTTCAGAGTGCGGCGCTTTTGATAGGAAGTTGGAGATCTGAGGAAATTTTCGCTTGTGAAGGAGAAGTGTAGGGTGGAGAGATATTTATAGGAGGGAGAATTAAGAGGTTTCCACTTCTATCCCTAGGTCAAAAGGATTTTTACCACATTGGAAGTTGTAGCTTTGAAAAGGAAGTTTGACTCTTGGGAGTTTGGAATGACCTAGAAATTTGGAATTCTTGAAAGAAGGATTTTGAGGAAACCTAGGAATTTAGAAAGATTTTGAATTTGGAAAGTGTAGAAACTCCTTTAGCATAAAAATCCCTCCTTTATTTTTATTTCTTTTTATTTTTTTTATTGATTTCTAAAGAAGTTAAAAGAAAGAAAGTCTAAAAACTCTAAGTTAGTAAACCCTAAAAAAAAACAAAAAATTACCTTAAGGTGGTGGTTCCGGCGGCGGTCTGATTGGTCCACGAAACATGGCCCAATCATTATTACGTTGGGTTTTGCAGAACCTACCAAAATATCAGGAATATGACCCACTAAAAAATGAATCCATGAAGGATCTTTATTAAGTACATGACCCATCTAATTTCCATTTTTCCATAATAAATTTCAGAGTCAAATTGTCAACCACCTTGTCCCAGAATGATGTATGAAATGACAGAACAGTTGACTTGGACTCAGAAGATGACTGAAATCAAGTAAAGGTTCAAGAGTCATAGTGAATTCTGAAATTGGGTCCAAGTCAAAAAATGGAACTCAAGTCCACATGTATTGTCCAACAATGGAATGTGACTATCAAAAATTGGTAATTCAAGTTCAGGAGGGATGGGAATCAAACTGACTCTAAAATGTTGCTCAAATTGGGTAACAAAACAGGAGTCAATAATGATTTAGGAATTTGAATTAGATCACAAGTTTGAGAGTCAAAATCACATTCCATATTGAGTTCAATTCCACAAAAATGAGAATTTCCAATTTATCAATAGGATCTTTAAAAAGGTATAATTGGTCAAGTTCGACATGATCCTTAAAGATGGGTGATTCAACTTCATTGTGAATTGGGAAAGGATCCAATGTCGACTCTGGGAAAGATTGAAATCAGGTAAAGATACCGGAGTCATTATTGAATCAGAAAGAAGGATCGAATCACTAAGTTGGGGTTCAAGATCATATTCTTCATGGAATTCAATTCCACAAAATGTGAACTTGCCATTTATCTATGGGACTTTCAAAAGTATGAAATTGGTCAAGTTCAATATGATCATCATAAATGATTGGTGATTCAATTTCAAAATGGACTGGCACTGGATCCAATACTGACTCGGGAAATGAAGTGAAATCATGTGAAGACACTGAAACCGGAGTCATATTGAATCAGAAAGGAAAATTGAATCATCAAGTGGAAGTTCAGGATCATGTTCATGTTCAAGTTCAATTTCAGTAAAAGGAAACTTGCCAAAATGTCAATGGATCTGAAGGTTGGACAAGTTCAGGTGATTGTGCTGAAATTGAATCTTGATTTCCAAAACTACATGACTCTTTGGCTCGGACAGAATGTTTAGTGACATTAGAAAAATGAGAATGAAGAGTTTGAATCATCAACTCTACGTCACGATTACGAGTATTTTCGAGTCTGAGTCAAGAATTCAAGCATCTTTTCACAATTCATTGGTTCATCATTTTGTTGAAAGATGAAGAATTGTTTTGGAATTGGTGATGAAATTGTGAGTCAAAACTGTGTGGTGATGGAAGAGTAGACTCACACAAGAAATATTTACTCGTTTTCATGACAAATGGTTGTTCATTAGGAAAAGGTGGAACTGAGTAAGACTCTTGAAAATACTGTGGATTGGAGGGCAAATGTTTCTTGAAGTTGTTTTGCTCGACCCTCTGTAAATTGGCTTCTATACTCCTTAGTAACTCAGATTTTTCTTCAATTGGTGGTTCAGAAAAAGGAGTATATGAAGCGAAATCAGGACATGAATACTGTGGACAAGGTGAATATGGTGACAAGGAGGTTGATAATTAACTCGGGGGACTGGAATCCCCAATGACTCTGTGACGAGTTGAAATCATTATGGAAATTATAATTATTAGATGGGAGGTATGGGTCATATTGATTCGGATAGGCCAACCCGGTGTATTTGGTTGGTGCATATTATAAAACCACCGGGTTGGAATTATCCGAATATGGAGTCGGTGTGAAATATGGATTATTATTAGGATAGAAAGAATTGTTGAATGCCATATCACACAAAAAAATCACAAACAAAAAGAAAAATCAAACACAAACAAAAGAAAAGAAAAAAATCAAAACCAAGCCAAAAGAATGGTTGACCTAGACCTAGACGACTCTAACTGATTAGATCGTCCACGGGAGGTTTAGTGTAGACGTAGACCACAAGTTAATCAGCCAGGGAAGGGCAAGGTTGGTGGGAGGTTTTTCCGTCAGATACGTTCCTTAATTAAGTAACCAGCAACCTTCGGGCTTTCGGACCCTCAATCCCTTTCCTAGACACTGATTTTGCAAGAGTCTATTTCCAACACTTTTCCCCCTTAGGATAATCTCCTAGATGAGTCCGAGATGTCCCTAGGGCCAACGTCTATTTTTTTATTTAAATTAGGCTTGGGTTAGTGAGTGCTTGGGAAAATGATTTGCGGGCTAAGGAAAGAGTAATGAAATCCCCCACCTTATCTTATTTATGGGTTATGCCCTTAAATTGAATTGTGCAAGTGTACAAGAAATATAACTAGATTCACCCAAAGCACATGAAAATCAAGCAGAGATGATTCCTAGTCTACATGCAATGCAAAACGTACCTTGCCTCCAGCACTCTTCAACAGTAAAAGTAAAGAATTGAAAGACACGTGCCTAAAAATGCAAATGTCTAAACAATTTTTTAACAATTTCAACCAATTTTTTACTGTTGATTAAATTAGCAGTTAATAGTTGAAAAATACAGGATTTCAAGTATAGCAGCAGATGTATTTTGCAGAGAAGCAAGCCCTGCAGAAATTAGTCAGTAGTGAGCTCAGTATTGCCGCAGATCTCGGCAAAATTCCCGAATCTGCGGCAAAACTGAGGGATCCTGGTCTCTGCTTTCGAGAGCAGAGGCCCAGGTCCCTTATATGTATACTGCAATGCAAATTTTCCTGTTTTCTTCTCCTGTAACCTGTAACAGAGAAGAAGATTCGTTTAGTTCTTCACTTTAAAGAAAATCCGTTGCTCTCCCCCGACAACGGCGCCATTTTGATTAAGACGAGAAAGGTGTATTAAAATGTAATCGATGTATCCCTTTCTTATCTCCGCTATAGCATAAGGCTATACCGAGTCGATTCTCAGGGAGAGCTAGCGATAGAAGCGTTACGAATCGTAGTGAAGAAATGTAAACGAAGTGTCTTCTTTGTTCTTTAAAAGAATAAAACAATCATGGGAAAAGAATATGAAAGAATGGATGGATATGTTCATGATGAAAAGTGAAAAGAAATCAAGATTGGCTTTGGTATTCACACTAGAAAGAAAAGGAAACTTGAAGAATACAAACCATGACTAGCTTACCTTACTACCTTGCCAATACTTACTAAACTCCGTGATAGTGAAGGCTTGCCTCATGTTGTCACTCCATCGGCGTAGGTTTCGTCTTGCGTGTTGATCTAATTACTTTCCCATTGCATGAAGGGTGGTTTAACCCATCGGAGAAGAGAAGACCATCCAACTTGCAAGATGAAATAAAGCAATCACCCATGAGTTAGTGAAGATGGCAAGGCTAGTGGTTAGCTAGTACATGGAGAAAGAATTAGCTATAAGCCATGAGAAAAGTAAAACAAAGCATGAAGTAAAATTGCAAGGAAATAAAAGCATGAATTAAAGAAAGCAAGTAAGAAAGCAATTAAACTAGAACCAAGCTCAAGTAGAGGAAGGAGAATGGATGAATCCTTGTTGCTTCAAGTTGTCACACCTTGATTACACAAGCTCTCTCTCTCACAATCTCTCTCTTTTACAAAGTATCTAGCGAAGAAGAAGAGGGACTAAAGAACTAAACCTAGAGAAAAACCTAAGAAAATTACAACAACTAACAATTTCTCCTCTCTTCTCCATTCAGTCTTTGCTCGCAGGTCCAGGTGAAGTATTTATAGGCCCCAGGTGAAGGATCCAGAAGCTAGTTTGTTGGCGCAAAATCTGGATCTCAACGGCCCTGTAACTGCCGCCAGGGCGCGGCAAGGCGCGGCAAGGTTGAGTCTGCTGCGCAACAACTTTCTGTTGGAGATTGGTTACGAGGTTGTTAGCCACGTGGTCTTCTAGAATCTTGGGTTGTTGCGCGGATCTCTCTGGATTCTGGATTAGATTTGGGCTTTATCTTGGCTTTGAAATTAATCACTTTAATTATTGCTAATTAAAGTGATTATTGGCTTTCTCTCCATTAGAGTGTAGACCTGTAAAAATATAGAAAGATTAGTAAAAATAATGTATTTATTAACTAAATGCATGGGAATTATGTGGTAAAATATGCAACATTGGATACCAATCACTAAGCTGTAAAGCCATTTCTTGGCTAAGTCCTTAAGAGCAAATGAGATAAATCTCAACCTAATAGCATCATCTACAAGGTGTGAGATTTTCATCATTAAGCATACTTTCTCAAATTCTCTTATGAAGAAATAAGCATCTTCGGACTCTAAATCATGGAAATTGGGGAGTGTGTTGATGAACTGTGGCTTAAGCTCAAGGTTGTGTTCACCAACCGATGGAAGTTGGATGCAGGATGGAAGTGAGGTTTTAATGGGATAGAACCTATCCTGCAAAGATGTCGGTTGAGCCATAACCGAATCTGGTATTGGTTTGAACTTGGGTGGTGATGTGTTTCTAGTTAACCTAGATGAATTAGGGTCTCTTGATCACACTTGCATACACAAACACAATCACAAACAAGTTCACCAATAGTCAATAAGAGAAAACAACCAAGCCTACTCTAAGATAACCTTGACCTAGACAACTCCTAACTGGTTGATTTTTCACAGGAGGTATAATGTAGATTTTGACCACAAGCTAATCAGCAAGGTCAGGGCAAGATTGGTGGAAAGTATCCGCGCAAAAGTAAAGGGCCTAATTAAGCTAAACCACCAGCCTTCGGGGTTTCGCCCCTCAATCCCTTTCATTAGACACTGATTTGTCAGGAGTCAAATTCTAACACCTTCCCCTTTAGGATAATCTCCTAATGAGTTCGAGATGTCCCTATGACCAACGTCTATTAGATTTTAAATTAGGCTTAGGTTGTGCGTGCTTGGAGATGGTTTGTGGGCTAAGGAAGGGTAATGACTTCCCACCTTATCTTGATTTGGGTTTTGCCCTTAAGATTTATTGCGCAAAGTGTGCAAGATATAGAAAAGTAACATTCACAAGCAAATATCACCCAATAATATTTCCTAAACTATATGCTATACATACGTACCTTGTCTCCAGCATCTTCAATAGTAATCATAAAAGAAACGTAATTAGACAAATGCCTAGAATGCAAGTCTAAACATTTTTTAAGCAATTAGCAATCAATCAGATTACTGTTGGATTAAAAACAGAGATTATAAATATCAGATATAGTAGAAATAATATACAAAAACTTTATTTTTGTAAAGCGATATGTCCTGCAAAAAAGAGTTTTTAGTAGTCCAAAAATTTCAAGCTTTTGCTCTGTAATTTCTTGAAATTCTGTTTCCTACTTTCGAGAGTAGGGGCACAGAATAACAAGTCTTCTCCTACAAAGCTTGAGTGCTAAATCTGATTCCTTAATGTCCCTGAAGCAAGACACCAAACTTGTTAGAAAATAATTACACCGTTTCCTTCCCGGCAACGGCGCCAAAATTTGATTGCAAAATGAAAGCAATGAGAATTACTGTCTAGCTTTGGGCTAATGGGTCGTGTCCACGAGGAGGAATGTGATAGAAGCTTTTTGATGAATTGTTAAATAACAAAGAATGGTGTTTGTTTTTTTTTCTTTTTTTTATATTGAAAAAGAGAATGGAGAGAAGGAAGTGATTTAAAGAAAAATTTAAAACTTGGAAAAGGCTTTGGAAAAAGGTGATCTTTAAAAAGCTTGAAGAGTGTTTTGTTGATTTTAATTTAAGAAGATCTGGGCTCATTATCTTACTAGTCAACGATGTGTTCTTCTCTTGAAATTCTTAGTGCCTCAACTTGATCATAGGCAAAAACTTAATTTTTAGTTTCAAAAGTCTTAAGCAAAGCAAATAAGATTGTTTGGAAAAGTTTAACTCTTTTTCTTAAGAAATCCTCTTGAACTCAATGTTAAATCATCAAGTTTTCTTTTAAGTATAAATAAAAACAAGTTCAAGTGATATTTTAAAAGAAATAAATTTAGAAATCCAAACCCATCCTCATGTGCCTTCAAGAATACTTTCAAAGAAGAAAGGCTTAGTTTAAGGCATAAATATGATTCCGTTGGGTTCTTTACATCAAAAAACCATTCAAAACAAGAGGGGTCGAAGAGAGGGATGACAGTGAGCCCAGAAAATAAGTTTAGCTACTCATGAATGATGTAAAATAAGACATGTAAATAAAACAAGACATCCCCGTGAATTGGAGTAGTAGAAGTGAAAGCTTGATCCTTTATTGATGTCACTTCAATCTTCAGAAGATTACAATCACTCTATTCCTCTCTCTCGCTGGTATTTGGACTGAACTACAAATTAGAAAAAAGAGATACAACTTCTCTATACTATCTAACAAAGAATCTAAACCCTAAAAATAATGAGAAAAATTTAAACTAATTTTCGGTCCCTTTTTCTCTGAAAACTACAATATTTATAGGGAAAAACCAAACGGGGGAGGGCGTACGAAGATAAGGGGAGCAACTGCTCCCCCAATTGACCTAACCAAGCCACGGAAATGGGCTTTGGCCACATTTTCACGGCCATGGTGTGGCCAAGTGGCCACACCTGGTTGGTGAGATTCTCTTGTTTGTTGATTTATCCTTATCTCTTGCTTGTTTTCCCGTTTCAGCTCCTTGATTTGACGAAACAACCTTTGATTTTTGGCTTTAACCAATTGATTTGGGAAGATTCATTTCAACCGATTTTCAACCTCTCTGATTTACCTTGATCTGCCCTAATTTTCTGATTTTGAATTAATTCTAAATTTAATCAGAATTTGATGGGCTTTTGGTCTCGTTTCTCTTCCCTTTCCTTTAGCAATTGGCCTGCATTTTATAAAGAAAAATAAGACTTATTAATATGATTTATGATATAATAAACATGGTAATGTGACAATATATATGCAATATGTATGACCGTTCAAGTGTTCATCAAATCAGTCCACTATGCTAATGGTGCTCTCTGAATGCCACTACAATCAGTCGGTGTTCAAACAGTTATCATCTATGTCAGCCTCTCGCTCGGCCAAAAGGCGTCATTTTCGCACATGGAAAACTTTTTTCTGACACGGAGTACCCTGAAGTTACTGCGAACATGGTGAGTCCTCAAGCATTACGCCAAGCAGAACTAAGGGAAGCAGTCAATAGTCAGCTCTAATGAGTGAACACCGAGCCGGAAGAGAGTGTACCGGCATACCCGCACTCGAACTGGTGTGATAGCCCCAGTGGACTACAGTGCCCTAACCCGAGGCATCAAAATAAGCGAGTCACATTCTGCCATTGCGGAGTCACAAGCCTCAAACTCTTCCTTAAAGAAAGAAGCCTTTGCATATATGGCAAGCACTTCTGAAGAAATGGCTAGACGCTTTGAGTAGCAAGCTCAGGCCCAGAGGGAGCAACTTGATATGATTCGTGCTCAACAAGAATCTACTGACAGCCTTAACCAGATGCTTTCACAATTGCTTGAGGAAAAAAGAAGAAGCCTAAGGCCAAGACTCCTTCCACGAAGTCCAAAGGCAAACGAAAGGAAGGGAAAGCTCGTCTTCTGCACATACTGAAAAGGAGGAGCATTCCAACTCTGAGTTGTCTAAGCCTTCATCCGAAGAGGAAGACAACTTAGAAACTATGAGCACTCATTCCAAAAGAATGAGTAAACTGGAACAGCGTCTTGAAGCCCTTGCCAATCAGAAAGACCTACAAGAAGTAAGAGTGGTCCAGCCATACCTGGCTAAGTGGGATCTCCCGTACCCTCCTAAGTTTAAAGCTCCGACCCTACAGGCCTTCGATGGCAAGGGGTCACCGAACCAGTATATATACTACTTCAAGTCTCAGACAGGGAATGTAGTATTAAATGATTCCATCCTAGCATGTTTGTTCATCGGCACCCTAAAGGGAATTGCTTTCGAATGGTTCATGAAGCTCCCAGAAGGCTCCATCAAGAACTGGGGTGATCTGGAGAAGCTTTTCCTTACACCCTTCTTCGAAGATGACTCAGAGATTACCATGCCAACTCTCCTGGCGACGAGGCAATGAAAAGGAGTGTCAGCTAAAGCATTTGCGGAGAGATTTCAGAATATGGCACTCCGATTTCCAAGCAGTATGACCCAGGCCATCCTGGTGAAAACATGCCGTCACAATTTGCAAACCTCATTCCTAGCTCAGATAGAGTAGTTGAAAGTCGTACTTGAAAGCAGTTGGTCCAGTAAGGCGAACAGGCAGAAGAGATTGTCGCCAGGGTTAGGATAGAAGAAAATAAACCCAGACCTTAAAAGTCGACAAGACACATACTAGAAGCATCTTTCTAAGCTAAAAGGAAGGACACACTGGCGACAGAGACAAAGTCTCCCTCAAAACCCCAACCGGCCAGAGGGGGTAGCTCTTCAAGTCGGCCACACGCCAACAAACAGTACTGCTTCAAAGATGAGCA
This sequence comes from Agave tequilana, assembly GCA_038442645.1. Taxonomy (NCBI): domain Eukaryota; kingdom Viridiplantae; phylum Streptophyta; class Magnoliopsida; order Asparagales; family Asparagaceae; genus Agave; species Agave tequilana. The sequence goes on from JAVJIF010012682.1 coordinate 63,314, forward strand.
TGTCAATTCATTGTTCAAATTACTCAACAAGAGCAACAAACTGAAGCTTCCTGAAGCTAGATGTCGTAAAGAGGTTGGTAAGACCAATAACCCCAACTACTACTTATATCACAGGATACTGGGGCACCGTACCAAGAGCTGTTACGTCTTCAAAGATATTCTCTAAGTTTTGATTGATGTGGAGGTGCTCAAGCTCCGCCCGGAGCAGAAGAAAGTGACAGCTAACATGATGTCATTTCTTCAGTTTGGGATACAGCCTCCAACGCCGGCCGGAGTAGTTCCCATCCCAAAAGAGGAACTAAGGGTACTCAATATAGATCCACACCACCAGTGGGAGAAAGGTCTCATATCAGTTCCTACTCCTCAGGAAGAGATCATGTGGGTTCATCCCGACCTCATGGAAGGCCAATAATGGACTACTGTTACCAACAAGAAGTCTAGGGGCAAAGCAAAAGCCTCGCCTTGCAATGTGGTGTGTGCTTTCTCCCAGAAAGCAGAAACCGATGTTCCCTCGCTAACTGATTTGGAGGAGGAGACAATCATCCTTGATGCAGAACCAAATGTGTCGCTCGTAGTAGGGACCCGCTCGGGTCAGTCGTACTTGAAGAAATACGACAAAATGGTGGCAAATCCACCTAAACCCACCCCAGAGCCAAACAAGCAATCCATGAAGTAACCCCTGGAGAAGTAAAAGGAGCTTCAGAATTCCAAGGCCCTCCTGAAGGTCAAAGCAGAAGGATCTTCAGTACCTTATCACTTTGATGTCTTAGCTCAACCGGCCAACATCCTGACTAGGATCACCCTTTACGAGCTCCTGAGACTATCAAAGTCAACAAGGGAAGCTCTGAGAGAAGCTTTAGCTGATGCTGAGGTCTTCATGGCCCAGATTCCGGCTGAACCACGGGAGGAAGATGAAGAAGATTGTCTCCACGCCTCTCAACATGCCCTTGCATAACCTTCACTCTAGATGATATGCAGGTTAAAGGGAAACATGATAGGCTTCTGTACTTCACAGAGTACATTGGATCATCTGAAGTGAGCCGCATTCAAGTGGATCCAGGATCCACATTAAGCATCATGCCCCGCCGGGTCATTCAGCACTTGAAAATCCCTACTCACCAATTGAGCGTTACTCAAACTATCATTTACAGTTTCCACGCTAATGGTACGCGCCTAATAGGAAAGATTAAACTCAAATGTCAGATCAGGGACCTAAGATTCAAGGTGACGTGCTATGTTATCAACGTTAATACTTCATATAATTTACTGCTGAGATGACCATGGATTCATCGCAACTCCATCGTCCCCTCTACTCTCCATCAAGTCATGAAATATATTGAAAGAGATGAAAAAGTTTGAACGTTGATCATCGAAAGGCATCCGTTCAAGGGGTAGAGAACTACTTCACAGACTCCCTCCTATACCAGGATTCTTTGGAGACAGACAAGAATCCCTAACTAGAGGAACTAGACTCTGATAAGGAAGCTGATGTAGAGCCAGAGGCAGAAGAAGAATGTTTTTGGGAGTTGAACCCACTTGTAATGAGCATTAATAAGCTTGATGTCAATAACACGACCAATGATGTAGGCGAGTGGTATATTAATGAAAAGTTAGATTTGGCTTACTTTTCTGTGTTTGTTTCTGATTATGTGCCATCAGATATTAGTACCGATTTAGATGATGACTCCTGATCGACAATAGATTCCCTGACATCATTGCATGTATTGGTGAGATCATCTCTCATGACATATCAAAGCGTCAGTGATATGCAAGGATCTTTCTTTGAGGTCTTAGCAAAATGCAAAATCCAAAAATCGATCCTTTTTGGAAAAGCTGAGCCCAAACCAGCGACTTACGAATACTCAGAAAGCAAGACTGAACTTCCTCAGTTCTCCCATTACGAATCAAATGTACTCAGAATGATGGAGAACATGGGGTATGACCTAACAAATGGTCCTGGCTTGAACTTTGGTAAAGGAAGGAGAACACTTCTTCGATCCTACATTCTAAAAGGGAAAGTCCCTGATTATTATCATCGAACTCGTAGGGGGTTGGGCTATGTGTCAACTCAAATCTCGTCAGCCTCAGAGTCTGAAGAGTCATTATACCATAATCACTCATTAGGCATGTCATCGTGGTGTTCGCCCAAAGCCCATCACTCTAGTTTTGATGATGATTAACTCATGTAGTTATTGTTCTAATGATCTTGTATTAATAAGTTTCAGATATTTGATCAAGATCTTATTCGGTGTTTAGCTTCAACAAAATATTCGAAGTCAAGTTTTGAAGCTAGCACGTTTTGATTCAAGAGCCTGCGCTTCAAGATCGTATCAAGTACTCAAGGAGGAGTCTAGCTCACGGATCAAGTTTGGACCAAATCAAGAAGGAGAAGAAGATTTTTAAAAGAAAATTTTCAAAAAGACTTGTGTTTTATTTGTAAGTGTTAAGATTTTGTTTTAGACAAAATATAAAGGATAGATTAGTTGTGGATTGCTCAATCTCACATACATACACACAAAATTTATATGTGTTTTCATAAAATAGTTTTAGTTTTAGAAAATACCATTTTTGTTTTTGAGTTTCAAATTATACAACCTTATGTTTCATGATTAGATTTCATCAAAACAAGTCTATATAGTTTATATGTGTTTTGGATTTCATCCATACATATTATTGGTTCAAATGTTTAAAAAAACTTATTTGATGTTTCTATATCATGTGTTTGAGTTTTGTATTTATCAAAATTTATTTTAGAGCTTATTATTAAAATCATAGATATTTCATCTTATATGTGTATTGGATCATATCCATGCACATTAAGCTTAAAAAATGTTTAAAATATATTGTTTTGTATTTGAAAAAGTTTTGAAAAAATTATTTTTCAAATTGAAGATTGATTTTGAAAAATACGGGTTTTTTTAAGGCTAAATTTCTTTATCACAAAAATCGTTCAAAAAGTTTGTAATATGTGTTGATTTTTGATCACACATATTTGTACTTCAAAGTATTTCAATGAACTTATTTTTGTAGATTTTATGTAATTTTATGAGACTTTATAGGAGTTTATACGACCAAGTTTGAATCCCCTATTATACCTGACCTGGTCTTCTGGCGGTCGACCGACCAGTAGACCGAGCCAGAAGTTGGTCGACCGAGCGGTCGATCGATGTGCGCAAACCTTGGCTTGAGGGCCGGTCGACCGATCCAGAGAGTTCACTCTCTGGATTTGGCCCGGTCGACCGGACGATCGACCGGCTAGAGAGCTTTGCTCTCTGGATCTTGCCTCAGTCGACCGATAGATCAAGACCTGGGTACGGTCGACCGGGCGATCGACCGGCAACCCCAACGGTCATAAATATGACCGTTGGTCGGTCGACCGCCCAGTCGACCGACACGTCATCTGGCCTGGGTTTTTAACCCCAACGGCTACATTTCTGAACTCTATAAAAGGGGGTTGTTTTGGTCAGTTTTAGACAAGATTTTGGAGAAGTTTTAGAGCTAGTTTTTCCTATCTCTCTTAGGATTTTTCTCCACTTGCTTTTGAGCTAAAACTTTTATATCAAAAGAAGAGTTTTTAAGAGTGTTTTTAAAAGAGATTTCTTGAGTTTTTCACCATAACTCTATCTTGTTTTTCTCACACAAACTTGAGCATTTCATTGCTATGTCAATCCTCTAGGGATCTTTGTTATGACAATTATTTTTGTGATCAAGAGAAGTGATCACAAGATTTCATTCTTGCATTGTGAGGAGTTGTAGAGGCTGTGGCCTCGGTGAAGAGAGTTTTGTGGTGATCAAGTGAAGTGATCACCAAATATTCTAACATGTGGTTGGAGGAGTTGTAAGATGTGTGGCCTCAGCAAACTAGTATGCTTGCGTGTGTTGTTCTTGCGGGAACAAGTGAGGGATTTGCGGGTCCAAGAGTTCTAGTGTGAACTCGTTGCAGGTGTTGCGGCACCGAGTGATCTTGCGGGATCATTATAGTGAAAATTCTTCAAGTGTTGAAGGCAGGGATGTAGAGCAAGGGTGCTCGAAACTCGAAATAATTCTCCTGTGTTTGCGATTGCTCATTTCTCTCTCTCTCACTTGTGTTTATATATCTTGCATGCTTATATTGTTTATCTCTTTATGTGCTTGATATATCTTGTGCTCAATTGATATATGCTTGGGATTGTTTGCTCACACTTGTATTCAACCAAGAGAGCCATAGTGGCACCTCAACTCTTAATCTAGAGGAATCTTGAGGAGATAGTTTAGAGCCCTTCACCGGGAATTTGGCAACACTCTTGTGTTATACTTTGTGTGTTAGCTTAATAGTTTTTATTTGCATAATTAATTTTAATTCCGCATTAGTTTGTATTAGATTAGCTAGTATACCTATTCACCCCTTCTAGGTGTATTTCAATTGGTATCAGAGCTTGATGCTCTTGATTTGGGTCATACAACCTTGAGTTAAATATCCTACTTTTAGCTAATCACAATATTTTTTTACACACACATATGGATTTCATGACACCTCCTATGTTTGAGACTCTTAACTTCCAAACTTGGAAGATTAAGATGTCAATGTACCTCAAAGTCCTAAGAATTCATGTTTAGTTTGTCACTATTAAAGATTCTTATCGTTTAAATGGCAAACATCTTGAGGCTAACACAAAAGCCATCCATGCTATAAAATCTACCCTAAATGATAAATATTTATCTAGGGTTTCTAACTTTGATTCGACTTTTGTAGTATGAAACATACTTGTCTCCCTTGATTAAAAAAAGCAATACTATATGGGGAGTGACTCGAATAATGGAAGTGATGCTTCTAACGTGTGCTACATAGTCCAAGGGATGACCCCCTTGAGGTAAATTCCAAATCCGAGTTAGAAGATATTAACATGCCTTATGATGAGCTTGCATCTTTTTGTCAAAAACTTCTTGAAAAATATGATTTATTAAAAATTAAAAATGCAAAGTTGAAGAAGGAAAATACTTCTTTGTTAAAAGAAAATGATTCCTTTAAAAATAAATTTGAATGTGTTTCAAAAGATAATGATTTTTAAAAAGGAGAATATTTTCTTGTCTTCAAAATTAAATGACATTTATGAAAGAAACAATTCATTGAAAACTAAAATTATTTTGGTGGAAAAAGAAAAAGAGATTATTTTGGAAGAAAATAACTCTTTGAAAAGAAAAATTATTTTAAAAGAAAAGAAAACATTTCTAAAAAGAAAAAGATTGTTGATTCTCATGCTCATGTCTCTTCTTTCAAAATTAATAATGATATTTGTATTATGAAAAAGAACATTAATTGTTTGGGCTCCACTTTGAGCTAATGTGCATTTAATCACTCTAAATTAGAATCCATGTTTCACAAGAAACAAATTTCATATGTTCATATACAAACCCCACGGCATACATATGCACACCATTCTCACACTCACACCACTCATATGCATGCTAGAGTGTACAAATGTACACATTGTGGCCGCAAGTCCATTTAGCGAAGTTTTATTTTGATAAGATAAATCATATAAATTTTACAAATAAAAATGTTTGGGTTCCTTATGATGCAAACCCCCGTGGACTCAAAAACAAATGGGTACCACAATCCCCACGACTTATGTTTTATATAGGTGGGGGCTCTCACAAAATGTGAGAAGGTTGGTGCCTTGAAGGTGGATGCATATGGAGCTAGGTGGACATACCTAATTGATGCATCGCTATCAAGGATGTTTGGTGCGAGGACCACCCTGGTTCGGAGACTTAGAGAATAGTTCATATTGTAACACCCCGTTCCCGGAATACGTACTTAGTTGCGTATTCATATTTTTTGATCGTATTTTTGATTTACTTCCTTTATTTGTTTTGTATTATGAATTGTTTGTATGATCGTTTTGCCTTGGATCTGGATTCGTGGACTCGGAGTCAGCCCTAGTCTGAACGGGAACCCGATCCTAGTAAATTTCTCGATTTGATCTTTTTGTTATTCAGATTTGACCGATTTTAGTTTTAAACATCGTTTTTTTATATTTTAGATTTTCTATGATTTTCTGGAATTTTCCTGAATTAAGTTGAAATTCTTCAAAACCAGTGTCGGCCAGTTCCGTTGACCGATTCCCGGATTTTTAATTTACAAACGGTTTGAAATTTCTAAAAGTGCCTTTTGACATTACTTCTTAAAATCATATTTTCTATCTAAATATTTTTTCTGGAATTTATCAGATTTTATCAAAATCCGGCCAATCCGGTGTATACCGAGATTGACGGTTGACTTCAGGATTTTTATCTGGAAAATGAGATTTAATCTTTGAAAACCGATTTCACCAAAAATCATTTTATAAAATTATTATTATTTTGAGAATTTTTGGGAAACTTTCCGAGCTATTTCATTTTTGGGCTTTTCCGGAGTTTTCAGTATTTTCCCAGATACCGAGGAGATTGCCCCAATTTTCTACTTTTGTCTTTCCCCATTTTCTCTCTCCTTCCTCAAACGCGGCATTCACCTCCTGGGATTTTGCATTTAATGCGGAGATCCTCTCCATGCTGCATTTAATGCACTGCCAATCAATCCCAATCAAGTCATCATGACTTTTGTCCTTTCGTAGAAACGCAGCCTTTTGCATCCTCCCCGGACGCGGCTTAAATTCCGCATTTGGCTCATTTTGGCCTAAACGCATGTCTAAGGGCTGCGTTTTGGAAAGGGAAACGCAAGTCCTTCTTGTATGTCCTTTTGATTTGAAAGTGCAACATTATTATAATGTTTTCCTTTACCTTTATATATACCCCACTTTCCTTCTCTCTCTTGCATTCATTTATTCTTCTCCTCCTCCCTTGTTTCCAGCAAGCTTGCTGAGAACGAAAATGGCAGCCCTTACTCCCATGGCCACCCATTTCTCCATCATTTCTCCACCATTTTCACCCCAAATTCCACCATCATTCTCCCCTCCATCTCCTTCTTCATTCTAACAACAACAACACCACCTCCACCATCTTCTTCTTCCTCATTTCTCCACCATGAACCCATTAAGCTCCAAAGTTTCACCACCCTCTCCACCATCATATGCACCACCGTAGCCACCACCAAGTATACCTCTTCACCTCCTCGGCAAGCTCTTTCATTCTAGCCAACTTGTCGCTCCCCGTGGCACCGTTTGCAAAATCCCATTTTGGCAAAGTGAACTAGACTTGCACCTTCAACCTCTCTCCATCACCTTGTGAAGACCGGCCACTCCTTTTGGATTGGGGCCGCGTTCTTCTCCGCTGGCAAGACTTAGGGCCGGTACCCTCCTTTTGGATTGGGGCCGAACTTCCCTTCGTCGGACGCAGCAAGGAACCTGTAGGCGAGTAATTTTACTCGCCAAAGACTTGGATAACTCGTTTTATATACTTGTGTTTTTATATCAACAATCATAACTCTCAAAAAGCTAACTCTGTTCTCTGTTGCACTTGATTAGTCGACTTGACCCAACTGAAAGTCGACTAACCCCTTTGAAACGCAGCCTTATTTCTTGGGACGCGACTCTGTTAGTCGACTACATGTTTCCCTTAGTCGACTAACCTCCTTCTGAAGACGCGCCCTTCCTGAAAACGCAACCTTGCTAGTCGACTTGGCATTTGCTCCTAGTCGACTAACTTTCTTCCTGAAACGCAGCTCTCCCATAACACAGTCCTATTAGTCGACTTGTCCCTTATCTATAGTCGACTAACTCTTTCATTAGTCGACTACTATATCTCCCTAGTCGACTAATCTTGACTGTTTGCCGTGGTTAAACACTTCTTTCTATATGGACCTTATCCTCGGGACTTGCATCATATATTGTTATTACAAGACTTGTCACTTAACGAATATCACCTTCCTTTCTCTCTGTTTGTTTCCTAACGCGGATCCCATGCCCGCGTCTGTGTTCTATTCATTTTGTCGTGACGCAGAGTTTATACTCGCGTCCGCGTTCTCCTCGCGTCCTGATTTGAACACGGGTCTTAAACCCCGCGTTTGTGGCACCTTCGCGACGCGACTCCCGCGTTTGTGACTTCCGCGTCTGCTATTTCCTGCGTCTGGTAATTCCCGCGATGCGATTCCCGCGTCTGCGACCCTCGCATCCCATGCTCAAACCCGCGTTTCCCTGTGCACACTCCAATTCCATATACTTCTCTCTCCCTGGACTTCTCCCTTACTTTCTCTCTAACGCACTGACGCGTCGATTTCCTGGATTCCGGATATCAGAGATTTCACTAAGATTTAGGCGAGTGATCTCGCTATCCTCTTGCCTTACTATTTTATTGGTTATGCGAGTGTTCTCGCTTCCTTTGGACTTTCCTATTTTCATCGGTCGACTTGTATTCTTCATGATTTATGCTGTTTGGAACTAACACCTTCTTTGATTGTGTTCAACTATTATTCTGTTACTTAACAAACTTGATATACTTTTGCTTGATACTTACCATCTACATGCTAATGCCTGTCACCTGTTTATACTACTTGTCATTTTCATGCTACTATTTAACACATGAATATCACCTGGCAACTGATTTGTTACCATCTAGCACCTGACATGCTACTACTTGGCAAGACCCCTTATTATGTCGTGACTTGCCACCGGACTAATATCAATCTCTTGACATGATTGGTCACCTGGCAAATATCATCCTCCTGTCATGCCATCACTTAACACCCGGCATGATATACTTGACTCTCATGATTATCACGATAACGGGAATGATGACCTGACATCTTGATAGTACAAACTGTACTCCTGATACACATGCGATACCTTATAGTACGAACCAGTACTCCTGATATACCTGTATTCATGATATTCCTGATTTGTTCTTGCTCATTCCCGGAATCTGATAATTATCTAATAAATCATAAAACTGGACAACTTGCATCGGGTCGGGGGAAACTTGCGGCTATCAATATGTGTTCGTGTTTACAGTGGTATTAGGCATGTTGTGCAACTAAAACTTCCGGTCTGACTTGTGGGCCTCCAGGTGACCGAGGGGAGTGCTGGCTCCCTCCTTCCTGGTACCATCATGATAAGGGCATACATAAGTCCCTCCTGTTAGCCTTGCGGCTGGTTCCGTCCACCAAGCAACGGAACAATCCTGGGCCGTGGTCCCGGGTATGTACGGGACCCACTGTAAACATAGTTCGTTGATACCCCCGCTGATTTCCAATAACAACCTTGTTTTACTCGGATATGGACCTATGTGTGCTGGGACGCTAGTTCACATAGCTAGATATCAGGGTAAGACGAGTAATAATAAGTGTCAAGATAATAACCTGCTCTTTAAGTTGTAAGTAGAAGTATGTGGAATGGGACGCATACTGAAGCCTGCAGCTTAAACGGCTATGAATCTGTGATATGCCTTACTATATTTGCTTGTCCTGGATTTTATTTCGGATTTTCGGCTTTATGAGTATTATCGTATTAACTGCTCATACTTTGCTTTATCTCTTGTATCACTGTCTCCTGCTCATTATTTTATCATGCCCTGAGTACAGTCGGGTTGTATGTGCTTAGATTATGGTGACATGAGATAAGGGTATATAGATGAGGGTTTCCTTATTTGGATTATTCCTTCGACGTACTAGTCTTATGGAGCCGTGATCTGAAACCATACAATCAGATTTGCTCGTCCTCGGCTTTATTTGGTTTTATCGCTTTACATATACTTACCCTTGCTCGCCACTTGGCTTCTGCCTCACCACTCGCCTGGGGAGTTCTGACTCCTCTGGATCCTCATGTCCAGGTTTTGGAGCTTGGAGCGTGTGGATTCTCCCAGTTGCTGATCAGAGTGGCGCAGCTGAAGCATGGATCCCCAGCGGACCGTCTGGAGCTCTATCCTTCCAGGCCCCCTGTGTGCCTCTCGAGTTTTCCTTTTGTAAACTCGTGAGTGCCCTTTTATACTGTTCACTCTTGTACACCCCTTTGTATTCTCGCATTTGCGCATATCTGTGATGTAATATTCATGTAATATTGGATCACCTCTGCTGATAACTTTGTAATTGTACTCATACGTTGGAATGTATAATGCACCACGTGCTTCCGTACTCTGATTCTTGCCTGTACTGATGCTTAGCGTATATACGTGAGGGTATTTCTGACCTGCGTATATACGTTGCAGTAACGTCTCCGTACCCGCAGGATCGGGGGGCGTTACACATACGGTTTGGTAACTATCTCTAAACTCCTATTTTAGTTTACATGCTTTTACATTGTTAATTTTTGCATGTTGTGGTTTTAATGCTCATCATGTTGAATGCAATGTTATTAGACATGTGATATACATAAATAGTCTTTGAGATACACCCATATTCATATGAATTCATATTTTATATTCTTACTATTGTTTGATTACTATGTACATACTAGTTCTAAAATACGTGCATTTGGTCTAATGATCATGTTTGTTCTGTACTTCATGTGGAGATCACTTTTTATATGTAGTTTTCGTTAAACTTATGTTTATACTTGTACAAGTAATGAGTTACACTTGATTATTATATGTTATTCATCATTTCTCATTTGTACTCATTACATGTACATGTATAACCTAGTTTTGATGATTCTTTTATTTACACTTGTTTTCTCTATTTTTTTACATGTTTAGCTTCATGTATATGTTATTTTTGTATAAAACTAATAGATATACAAGTATATCCTAGAGCTACTTGCCTTTATGCAATATCCTTGTGTGGACTAATCTATATTTGAATATGTATGTATACCTTTAATTTCAACAAAACATACATATAACTTGATGCTTGTTTAGTTTTGATAAAAACTTTAGTTTTGATGATTTTCATGTTTTTAATAAAAGAAATTCATGTTTATTTTGAACCTTATTGATTATTTTCATGAATTTGCTATCACATGATTATTGTGCACTCACATTTCATTTGTTTACTCATACTTATTTTATAAGAACATTTTTGAGCCTTTTAGTTCTTGAGTAACAATTTTTGTATACTTAGCAATGTTTTATGGGATATATGATTTGGTTTCATGTCTTAAAGGAACTTTAACTAGTTTTTCAAATATTATTTTAAACTAGTTTCTTGATTCTTAAATTGGTAGAGTTCTCAAACATGTTAAATTATTTTCAAACTCTTATTTTTGAAAACCCCACCAACCCAAGGGCGGTTGGATGGGCGACCATGCCTTGTATACCCTTATTGAATATCTTTTAATCTTGTGCATGAATAGGGTTGTAGGTATGAATTATATTCATGATCCTCATGTTATTTCATTTTTGTATACTCATATTGTTTTCTTATATATGTATGCTTCATATTTCAAATTGGTATTTTCATTTTCATACATACATATATATGATTTGATTGTACTTATTTTACAATGGCTTTACATATTTAAAAAAAACACAAAATATGTTTATGTTAAGCTTCATTTTATTCTAAATGTTAATTGGTATCTTTACAAGCTTATTCATTGATTTTAATTGGTATTTATTTGGTATTAAAATGTACTTGATGTTTCACCTTCAATTGGTATCAAAATCTACTATTGGTATCTTAAAAAAATCTCTACAAGTAGTACCAACATTTATTTTTTTCAACTATTATTTGATTTCATTGGTATCATAATTCATTTTGTTGACTTCAAGAAATTTCAAAATTTTGATTTAAAAGTGGTTTCAAAATTTGTTGATATATATTACCTATATGAAAGGGGAGCTTAACATCTCCTCTATTTATAGATTCGTATTGTGTGTACTTTCTGTATTGAACAGCCTGATCTCTCTTCGTTATGTAGTATACATGTGTAAGGGGAACTTAGCATCTCCATTTATACATTGTATATTATACTTTATGTGGGTTAGGGTCAAGTCATTCCTTCTTCATGTAATGCATATATGCAGGGGAGCTAACTTAACGTCTCTCCTCTTCATGACTGTATATCGCATATACATCTTTATTGTTTGTTTGTCTTCGCCTCTTTGTTGATGAATTGACAAAAGGGGGGAGAAGAATTTAGAGTTTATATGCATGTTAATATTTGTTATTTATGTATATATATTTATTTTGTTTATGAGTGTTTATTAAGTATCCTTATTGTTTTTGCTATTCATGAGTTAAGGGAGAGCTTCTATGAAGCTTATCTTTAATCCATGCACATATAACTCCATGAGTTTTGTCATCATCAAAAAGGGGAAGATTGTAGGCCAAAGCTCATCACTTTAGTTTTGATGATGATTAACTCATGTAGTTATTATTCTAATGATCTTGTATTTAATAAGTTTCAGATATTTGATCAAGATCCTAGTCGGTGTTTAGCTTCAACAAAAGATTCGAAGTCAAGTTCTGAAGCTAGCACGTATTGATTCAAGAGCCCGCGCTTCAAGATCGCATCAAGCACTCAAGGATGAGTCTAGCTCATGGATCAAGTTTGGACCAAGTCAAGATGGAGATGAAGAATTTCAAAAGAAGATTTTCAAGAAGACTTGTGTTTGTTTGTTAGTGTTAAGATTTTTGTTTTTAAAAAAATATAAAGGATAGATTAGTTATAGATTGCTCAAGCTCGTATACACACACAAAATTTATATGTATTTTCATAAAATAGTTTTAGTTTTAGAAAATACCATTTTTGGTTTTGAGCTTCAAATTATACAACCTTATGTTTCATGATTAGATTTCATCAAAACAAGCTTATATGGTTTATATGTGTTTTGAATTTCATCCATACACATTGTTGGTTCAAATGTTTAGAAAAATTTATTTGATGTTTCTACATCATGTGTTTGAGTTTTGTATTTATCAAAACTTATTTTAGAGCTTATTGTCAATAACATAGATATTTCATCTTATGTAACGCCCCGATCCTAAAGATACGGAGACGTTATGGCGACGTACATACGCGAAGTGAAAACACGCTCACGCGTACGTTAAGCCTCAGTACAGTACATAACCTCCATATAGACATGGGTCCCAGCATGAAATAAGTACAAGAATACCTGCAGAAAATGGTTAGGGATCATAACAAATAGAAAAACTGAAAAAATACGATAACAGAAATAAAACACAACAATACCTATGAAGAGTCCTGATGAGGAATCTCCTATGTGACTCCACGGCACTATCTGATAATACGATAACTTCGATCTCCAATCTGGGCACGGAAACCCAGGGTCGTCAGAAAGCGACCTAGTGAGTGGTAAAATGAAGGAGGCAGTAATATATACTATACAACACACTCTCCACTCACACACACTCACACTCACACTCACACAACACACAGCACACACACACACACACACACACACACACACACTCACAACACTCTCTCCACTCACACACACACACACACTCACACTTACACACACACACACAACACACTCTCACACTCACACACACACCCAGCACACAGCACACACTCCACTCACACACACTCACACAGCACACTCACACACACACACACAACACACACACACACAACACACAGCACACACTCCACTCACTCACACTCACACACACACGCACACATCACACAGCACACTCTCTCTCACACACACACACAACACCCAACATACACACAACACACACAAAGCACACACACACACACACACACACACACCACTCACAGCAGCAGCAGCAGCGCTGCTGCTGCTGCTGCGCCCGCCTTGGCCGGCCACTGGCCGGCCTGCGCCCGCCGCGGCCCACGCCGCGCGGTGGCGCGGACACCTCCCCGGCGCCGGACGTTCCCACCGCGAGAGAGAGCGAGAGAGAGAAAGAGTGGGTGGGGCTGAAGGCCGCCGATCGAGGGTCGTCCTTGTCCCTGTCCTCGGCTCGCCGGAATTGATCCATGGTGGGGATTGGATCACAAAGGTGAGAGCTTTTTGGGATTTTTAGTGACCCATGCGGGCTTTGGTAGAAAAGGTGGGAGCTTTATCCTCTATTTGGGTTCTAGAGCTTCAGAGAACCCAAACCAGGTGCCTGCACAGAGTGAGCGAGCGAGAGAGAGAGAGAGATTAGAGAGGTTTTGTAGAGAGAGAGATTTTTGATTTAGAGAGAGAGAGAGGGAGATTTTTAAAGGGGGAAGCTACAGTATGGCGGTGACTAATGGCGGTGGGGGATTCTTCCAGAGAAAGGAAGAAGGGGAAAGGAAAAAGAAGAGAAAGAAAAAGATTTAAAATAATAATTTAATATTATAATATTGGCCCGATATTCGACCAGTTCCGAACGGTGCCCAAAAATTACAAAAAATAGAGAATATTATCCTGAGACGTAAGATGAAGACAATTTGTAGAAACTCAATCCAGTTTGCAAATTAAAAATCCCGGAGTGTCTCGCCGATATAGGCGACACCGGTTTGGCCGGATTTTCGATAAATTTAGAAAAAATTTCCAAAAATGCCCTAATGTAGATAACATGATTCTAAGACACATGGTGAAAGCAGATTCTCAAAATTCTACTCCATTTGTGAATTAAAAATCGGAAAGCAGATTATCGGTATCGGTCGACACCGACTACGGAGATTTTCCAAAATAATCAAGAAAATTTCCAGAAAATCCTGAAAAATCTAAAATATTAGAAAATAATTTTTAAAACTGAAATCGGCTCAATTGGACTACCACGGAGGTTAAATTAATTTTGTACGTCATATCGCGTACCAATACGGTAATACGTACACCAGGGATCAGGATGTTACATCTTATATGTGTATTGGATCATATCCATACACACTAAGCTTCAAAATGTTTAAAATATCTTATTTTTATATTTGAAGAAGTTTTGAAAAAAATCATTTTTCAAATTGAAGATTGATTTTGAAAAATGCGGGTTTTTGTTTAAGGCTAAATTTCTATATCACAAAAATGGTTCAAAAAGTTTGTAAAATGTGTTGAGTTTTGATCACACATATTTGTACTTCAAAGTATTTCAATGAACTTATTTTTGTAGATTTTATGTGATTTTATGAGATTTTATAGGAGTTTATAAGACCAAGTTTGAATCCCCTATTATACTTGACCTGACCTTCTGGCGGTCAACCGACCGGTCGACCGAGCCAGAAGACGGTCGACCGGGCGGTCGACCGATGTGCAAAGAATGTGCACAAGCCTAGGCTTGAGGGCCTGTCGACCAGGCGGTTGACCGATCCAGAGAGTTCACTCTCTGGATCTGGCCCCGGTCAACCGGACGGTCGACCGGCCAGAGAGCTTTGCTCTCGAATCTTCCCTCGATCGACCGACCGGTCGACCAATAGGTCAAGGCCTGGGTGCGGTCGACTGGGCGCTCCCAACGGTCATAAAATATGACCGTTGGCCGATCGACCGACAGGTCATCTGGCCTGGGTTTGAGCCCCAACGGCTATATTTCTGAACTCTATAAATGAGGGTTGTTTGGCCAGTTTTAGACAAGATTTTGGAGAAGTTTTAGAGCCAGTTTTCCTATCTCTTTTAGGGTTTTTCTCCACTTATTTTTGGGCTAAAACTTTCATATCAAAAGGAGAGTTTTTAAGAGTGTTTTCAAAAGAGATTTCTTGAGTTTTCCACCACAACTCTATCTTGTTTTTCTCACACAAACTTGAGCTTTTCATTTCTATATCAAGCCTCTAGGGATTTTTGTTGTGAGAGTTATTTTTATGATCAAGAGAAGTGATCATAAGATTTCATTCTTGTATTGTGAGGAGTTATAGAGGTTGTGGCCTCGGTGAAGAGAGTTTAGTGGTGATCCAGTGAAGTGATCACCAAGTGTTCCAACTTGTGGTTGGAGGAGTTGTAAAAGGTGTGGCCTCGGTAAGCTGGTGTGCTTGCGTGTATTGTTCTTGTGATAAACAAGTGAGGGACTTGCAGGTCCAAGAGTTCTAGTGTGAACTCATTGTAGGTGTTATGGCATCGAGTGATCTTGCAGGATCGTTATAGTGAAAATCCTTCATAGTGTTGAAGGCGGGGATGTAGAGCAAGGGTGCTTGAACCTCAAAATAATTCTCTCGTGTTTGTGATTGCTCATCTCTCTCTCTCACTTGTGTTTATATATCTTGCATGCTTCTATTGTTTATCTCTTTATGTGCTTGATATATTTTATGCTCAATTGATATATGCTTGGGATTGTTTGCTCACACTTTTATTCAACCAAGAGAGCCATAGTGGCACCTCAACTCTTAATCTAGAGAAATCTTGAGGAGATAGTCCAGAGCCCTTCACCGAGAATTCAGCTACACTCTTGTGTTATACTCTGTGTGTTAGCTTAATGGTTTTTATTTGCATGATTAGTTTTAATTTCGCATTAGTTTGCATTAGATTAGCTAGTACACCTATTCACCCCCCTCAAGGTGTATTTCACGTGGGAGTCAGATTTCAGTGTCGGCAACATCTTCAAAGAACTTTCGGTAAACATGGTTTCAACAAGCCACTCGATAGATGGAGATGAAGAAATGATCCAGGCAGATACAGATCCTTAGATCAAACATCTAAATAATCTCTGTGATATTCGCTTTGAATACCGTGAACCACCCACAAAGGATAAGGTAACCCAGATTAATTTGAGAGATAAGGCTAATCCTAAGCCCATCTTTATAAGCGAAAGCTTGTTACCCCTCGAGAAGGAAGATCTAATATCTCTTGTGTGAGAGTACATAGATATTTTCACTTGGAACTACGAGAATATGCCTGGGCTTGATCCTCAAGTGGCTATGCATCGCCTCAACATCAATTCAGATGCGAAGCCCGTCAAGCAATAGCAACGACGGTTCCGCCCAGAGATAATCAAAGCGATCCAATTAGAAGTCAAGAAGTTTATAGACTCTGGTTTCATTAGGGAAGAACAACACCCTGATTGGGTAGCTAATATCGTCCCCGTCACCAAAAAGAATGGAAAGATCCAGGTTTGTATTGATTTTCGTGATCTAAATGAGGCGTGTCCTAAAGATGAGTTTTCCTTCCATCACGGATGTCATGATCGACAACACGTGTGGGTTTGAACGGATGTCCTTCATGGATGGATTCTTAGGATACAATCAAATTAAGATGTACTCTGACGATGAGAAGCATACATCATTCAGGACACCACTAGGGGTGTACTGCTATACTGTCATGCCCTTCAAATTGAAGAATGCAGGGGAGACATACCAGAGAGCCATAAATGCAAATTTTCACCAGCATATTCGTAAAATAGTGGAATGCTACGTAGACGATATTGCAGTGAAAAGTCATGTCAAAGGCGATCACATAGCAGATTTGAAGACAATATTCGATATTATATGGGCACATCAATTGAAGATGAATCCCACCAAATCTTTCCTAGGTGTAGCTAGTAGTAAATTCCTCGGGTTTGTCGTGACATCCAAAGGAATCCACCTCGACCCAGAGAAAGTCTGCTCTGTCCATGAAATGCAACCTCCAAGGAATCTTAGAGAACTTTGAGGATATCAAGGGCGACTAGCATATATCCGGAGGTTTATCTTAAATCTCTTAGGACGATGCTAACACTTCACCAAATTGATGAAGAAGGGTGTTTCATTCCTCTGGGATGATGCTTGCCAATAAGCGTTCGAGGCAATCAAGTAGTACCTCACGTGTTCACCTGTCCTTACAGATCCTGTGTCAGGAAAATTTTCCTAATATACGTTCGAGCTATGGATCATTCTCTAGGGAATTTAATGGCTCAGAATAATGATCAGAGGCACGAGCAGGCAATCAGTAGAACTATGATCGGAGCTGAACATTGATACAACCTGATCGAAAACGAATGCTTGGCGTTGGTATTCGCTGTCTAAAAGACGCGACATTATTTGGTGGGCCAAACCATGCACGTCATATCAAAAGTCAATCATTTAAGATTTCTTATGATGAAGCCATCCTCACTAAATGGTCGATTGGTAAAATGGGCCATGTTGCTCTCCCAATATGAGATGCAATTCCTACCACAAAAAGCTGTAAAGGGACATGCGGTGGCAAATTTCTTGGCTGAGTATCCAGATTCAAGAACGACCAAATTTTATGAAGATCTCTCAGATGAGGTCGCTGAAGTTTGCTTGACCCAGACATCTTTCGAAGGACAGGTGTGGCAACTCTTCTTCGATGGCGCATCAAGAACGGGTCCTCAAGGAAATATTGTAGCAGTGGCAGGGGTAGTACTTGTCTCCCCATAGAACTACGTAATCCCTCGTGCATTCTCATTAACTGAGCCATGTTCCAATTGTTGGCCCAGAGGCCCATCACTCTAGTTTTGATGATGATTAACTCATATAGTTATAGTATTAATAATCTTGTGTTTACATAGTTTCAGATTTACTATAAAGATCATAGTAGTTGCTTAGCTTCAACAAAGGAGTTTGGAGCTAACACGTGTTGATTCAAGAGCTCGCGCGTCAAGATCGCATCTAGCACTCGGTTGGAGTCTAGATCTTTGAATCGTGTTTGGATCGGGTCGTCTTGAAGATGAGGATCGACAAAAAGACTTCAGTTTGTTTAGATCTTGTGTAAAGATAGATAGTATTAATGCTCAAGTTCACACACACACAAGTTCAATATGTTTTGTTTTCGGTTTAACCGATTTTGGATTTTATATAGACATATATATGGTTTTCATGAATAGATAGAATCAAAACAAGTTTATATGATTTAATATATATTAGAATTCATCTATATACATATATGCTTCATAAATTTGGAAAAACTTATTTTGATGATCCTATTCATGTGTTTAGAGTTTTGTATTTTAACAAAACCAATTTTTCGATTTCATGTCAAAACATAGATATATACTTTACATGTGTATTAGATTCTATCCATACACTCTATACTGTAAAAGAGTTTAAATATTTTACTTCTGTATTTATACAAGTTTTGGAGAAAACGATTTTTCAGCTCAAAATTCAAAGTTTTGGAAAATACGGTTTTTGTTCAAGGCCAAATATTTTATATCACAAAAATGGTTCAAATGGTTTATAATATGTGTTGATTTTTGGTCACACATATTTTTTATTCAAATATCTTACAAAAACTTATTTTTGTGAAATTTATAGGATTTTATTGGAGTTTAAAAGACCAAAGTTTCAGTTCTGAAATAGCAGCTAGATCTGCTGGCGGTCGACCGGCCGGTCGACCAATGTACACAAGATACGTGCACGGACCCAGCCTACAAGGCTGGTTGACTGCACGGTCGATCGACTATAACCACCCAACTCTCGGTTGCTGCCGGTCGACCGGGCGGTCGACCGACAGGCTATCCCGGTCGATCGGGCGGTCGACCGGAGGCACAATGTTCAGAAATATAACCATTGGGCTGGTCGACCGGCCGGTCGACCGGAAGGGCATTCTGGGCTTTTCCTGGCTGCAACGGCTAGTTTCTTTGAGAGGCTATATATATGCCTTCTCTTCGGCTGTTTTGCATAAGTTTTTAGAGAGCAAATTTTCCCATCTATACAAGTGTTTTAGTAGTAAGTTTTTGAAGATTTATGTGCCAAAAAGATTCATCTTTTAATTATTTTCAAGGGTTAAAAAAATCAAAGAAAAATAGTCTTTGAGAAATTGTTTTGATCTTCTATTTCATTCTAGTATTTTTTTAAGCATTTTTGTTGTGATTTTGATTTCCAAACACCTTGTTTTCTCACACTTGATCTATCATCTCTATCCTATCTATAGGATCTTGTTTTTGTAGGAAATATTGTTTGTGTTCTATTAAGATCACCAAGAGTTATTTGTGGTTTATTGTGATCACCAAGTTGTAAACTTTTCTTTGCTTTAGTTTTGTGCCTGTCCCTCTAGTGTAGAGGTGGTTGTGCTTTGGGTTTGTGGTTATCCCTCTTGTGTAGAGGTGATTGTGGTGGAGTTTGGCTTTGTGCCTTTATCCCTCTTGTACAGAGGTGATTGTTGTTTTGGCTTTGTACCTTGCCTCTTGTGCAGAGGTGGTTGTGTTGGAGAGAGGAGTTGTGTACTCCTAAATATGTATTTGCAAATTCCTCGGTGGAGGTTCCCTGTGTGGGAGGTCCTGTGTGGACATGGTGGAAATCCTTCCGTGTGAAGGCGGGGATGTAGAGCAGTGACTCGAACCTCGAAACATATCTTGGTATTTGTGTTTGATCCACTATCTCTAACTCTATATCTCTCATAACTTACATTGCTTTATATTATTCATATCTCATACATGCTTGGTATTGTTTGTGTGCCCATACTTGTGTTGAACCAAGAGAGCTTCATATAGCACTTCAACTCTTATTTAGAGGAATCTAGAGGAGATAGTCCAGAGCCCTTCACTGGGAATTCGGCTACACTCTTTGGTTAAAGATAGTGTGTTGCAATTAGTTTTTAATTCCGCATCATTTGTCATTAGATTAGCTAATACACCTATTCACCCCCTCTAGGTGTATTTTTAATTGGTATCAGAGCCTACGCTCCTGATATTAGGTTTAACCACCTAAGAGTGAGATCTTAATTAGCTAATCTAGATTTGCATTTGCACACATATAGTTTATACACTCATGGATCATCTTGCCCTCCCATGTTTGATGTTTCTAACATCGATATATGGAAAATTAGAATGAGTGCTTACTTAAAAGCCCTAGGTTTGCATGTCTATCTTGCTACTACCAAGAAAATCTATTTTGGTAATGACAAGTACACTGAGGCTAATGCACAAGCCCTAGATGCACTAAAGCATACTCTTAGTAAGGAATATTTATCTATGATTTCCCATTGTGATTCCGCTTTTACAGTGTGGAATAACTGACCTCTCCTAAGCTACAAACGACAAACTATGTGGAGAAAGAATCTAGTAAAGATGAGTCCGACCAAGCTTGATACATGGTCCAAGGGAATGACTCCCTTGAGGTAGACTTGGACACTCAACTAGATGATAGTGCTAGTTTTTCAGGTGATGACAATATGGATGCCGTGTATTAAATGAAGAACTATCTATAGTTTGTGAAAACTTGCTTGAAAAATACAAACTTTTGAAAAAGAAAAGTCTTAAATTAAGAGAAGAAAATAATGATTTGTTTTCAAAGCTAGACATGGTTTTACAAGAGAAGGTTGAGATTTCAAGTGAAAGAGATTTCTTGAAAACCCAATTTGACCTTATTTTAAAAGAAAATGAAAATTTAAAGAATAATTTGAAGATGTTTTAAAGAATAACAAGATTTTGTCTTCAAAACTTGATTTTGTTATAAAAAAGAACAATTTTGAAAAATAAAATTGCTTTAATTTCAAAAGAATTGGATTTGGCTTCAAATTAAAATAAATCTTTGAAAAATGATTTATCTTCTCATGTTTGTCATATTTCTAGTGCACCATCTACTAGTGATAAACATATTGCATGCTCCACTTCTTCTTCAATCATTGAGAATTATTTGTGTGCTTTGAAGAATAGTGTAGATTGTTTGGGCGTACATTGTTTGGGCTCCACTTTGAGCCAATGTGTCATGAACCATACACGTTTGGAATCCATGTTTCGCAAGAAACTTGCTACTCATATGCATGCGCACCATACACCACATACACATGCTCATCGTGCTCACACACATGATTCTATATATGCTCATGTGTACACTTATACACATTGTGGATGTAAGGGCCACCTTGCAAAGTTTTGTTATGATAGGATACATAATTCAAATTTTGTAAACAAATTTATTTGGGCTTGGAAAGGTGCTAACCCCATGGACCCAATAAGGTATGGGTACCAAAATCCACCCCTATTGTATTTGATGTAGGTGTGAGCTCTCGCTTGATGTGAGGGTATTGGTGCGTTGACAATGAATGCGTTTGAGCTATAATACATTGGATGCATCACCTTCAAAGATGTTTGGTAGGAGGACCACCATGGTTTGGAGACCTAGAGATTAGCCCTATTGGTTTTGGTAACTATCTCTAACTCCTTATGTTGCTTACATGCTTTTGTATTATTGATTTTTAGCATGTCATGTTTTAATGCTCATTAGTTTAAATGCAATATTTATTAGACTTGTGATATACATATGTAGTATTTGAGATACACCCACGTTTATATGGACTACTATTTTTGTGTTCTCACTATAGTTTGGCTATTGTGTATATCCCATCTCTAAAGCACATTCATTTTCTCTAATAATCATGGTTTGTTGATGTTTTTACACTTCATATTTTGATTACATGTTTAGATGGATCTTTCGTTAAAATTTGTGTTTATACTTGTACAAATAGTGAGCTACACTTGATTATTATGTGTTTGTGCTTCATTGCTCATTTGTACTCTTTTCATGTACATGTATAGCCTAGTTTTGATGATTCTTTAATTTACACTTGTTTTCCCTATTTTTGTACATGTTTTTTAAAAATGTATTTATCTTCATGTATAAGTTAATTTTGTCTAAAACTATTAGATATACATGTCTATCTTAGAGTCACTTACTTTTCATACAAAATTCTATTATGGACTCACTTGTTTTTGGATATGTATGTATACTTCTAGTTTAAACAAAACATACATATGCCTTGAAGTTTGTATTATTTTGATGAAAATTAAATTTTTATGTTTTTCATGTTTATAAAGGAATTTTATTGAGCTTCATTGACTATTTTCATGATTATGCTTTTCACATAATTCTTGTACACTCTCATTATTTGTGTTTACTCATGACTTTGTTTTATGAGTACATTTTTGAGCGTTGTAGATCTTGAGTGACAATTTTTGTGTATTTAGCAATGCCTCATGGGATATATGATTTGCTTTCATGTTTGAAGGATTTAAACTAGTTTTTAAAATTATTTTAAACTAGTTTCTTGATTTTTCAATTGGTAGAGTTTTCAAACTATGCTAAAATAATTTCAAATCATATTTTTGAAAACCCCTACCTTCAAAGGGCGGATGGTTGGGAGATTATGCCTTGTATGCTTTAATGACTATCTTTTATCATGTGCATGAAAGGGTGGTAGGTATGAGTTATACACATGATCTTCATATTATTTTATTTTTGTATACTCATATTTGATTCTTATATATGTATGCTTCAAATTTCAGTATCAATTTCAATTGGTATTTCTATTTTTATACATACATATATATGATTTGATTGTGCGTGTTTTACAATATCTTTACATTCTTAAAGTACAAATTATGTTTATATTAAGCTTGATTTTATTTCAAATGTTAATTGGTATCTTTACAAGTTTGTACATTAATTTCAATGGTATTTATTTGACATCAAAATATATTTATTTGATTTGATATCAAAATATATTTCATGTTTCACCTTCAATTGGTATCAAAATCTAATATTGGTATCTTAAAAATATTTTTTTTTACATGTGGTACCAACTTTTGGTTTGTCAACTACTATTTGATTTTATTGGTATCATAATTCATTTTGTTGACTTCAAGAAATTACAAAGATATGTTTTAAAAAGTGGTTTCAAAATTTATTGATATGTTTTTGCCTATATACAAGGGGAGCTTAACATCTTCTCTATATATAGATTCATGTTGAGTGTATCTCACATTGAGGAGTTTGCCCTCTCTTCTTTACGTGATACACGTGTGTAGGGGGAGCTTAACATCTCCGCTTATATATTGTAAATTATGCTTTATGTGGGTTAGGGTCTAGTCATCCATTCTCCATGTAATGCATGTATGCCAGGGGAGCTAACTTATTGTCTCTCCTCTTCATGAATGTATATCACATATGCATCTTTATTGTTTGATTGTCCTTACCCCTTTGTTGATGAATTGACAAAAAGGGGGAGAAGAATTTTGAGAGTTTATATCCTTATTTATACATATATGTTTTTGTTTAGTCTATGCATTTCATTAATATATACTTGTTTATTGCTATGCATGAGTTAAAGGGGAGCTTCTATAAAGCTTATCTTTAATCCATGCATATATAACTCCATTAGTTTTGTCATCATCAAAAAGGGGGAGATTGTTGGCCCAAAGGCCCATCACTCTAGTTTTGATAATGATTAACTCATGTAGTTATAGTACTAATGATTATATGTTTACATAGTTTCAGATTTACTATCAAGATCGAAGTAGGTGCTTAGCTTTAACAAAGGAGTTTTGGAACTAACATGTGTTGATTCAAGAGCTCACGCGTCAAGATCACATCTGGCACTCAGTTGGAGTCTAACTCTTTGGATCGTGTTTGGTCAGGTCGTCTTGAAGATGAGGATCGACAAGAAGACTTCGGTTTGTTTAGGTCTTGTGTAAAGATAGATAGTATTGATGCTCAAGTTCACACGCACACACGTTTAATATGTTTAGTTTTCGGTTTAACTGGTTTTAAATTTTATATAGACTTATATATGATTTTCATGAATAGATAGAATCAAAACAAGTTTACATGGTTTAATGTATATTAGAATTCATCTATATACATATATGCTTCATATATTTGGAAAAACTTATTTTGATGATCCTATTCATGTGTTTAGAGTTTTGTATTTCAACAAAACCTATTTTTAAATTTCATGTCAAAAGCATAGATATATACTTTACATGTGTATTGGATTCTATCCATACACTCTATGCTTTAAAAGAGTTTAAACATCTTATTTTTGTATTTATACAAGTTTTAGAGAAAACTGTTTTTCAGTTCAAAATTCAAAGTTTGGAAAATATAATTTTGTTTAGGCCAAATATTTTATATCACAAAAATGGTTCAAATGGTTTATAATATGTGTTAATTTTTGGTCACACATATTTGTTATTCAAATATCTTATAAGAACTTATTTTTGTGGAATTTATAGGATTTTATGGGATTTTATTGGAGTTTAAAAGACCAAGTTTCAGTTCTGAAATAGCAGCCAGATTTGCTGGCGGTCGACTGGGCGGTCGACCGGACCAGAGGTCGATCGACCGGCTGGTCGACCAATGTGCACAAGATACGTGCACGGACCCAGCCTACAAGGCCGATCGACTGCACGGTCGACCGATTGTAAGCACCCAACTCTCCGGTGCTATCCCGGTCAACCAGGCGGTCGACCGACAGGCTATCCCGGTCGACCGGGCGGTCGATGATCGGGATAAAACCGCGCACAAAAAATGTATATTTTGAAATCAAGATTTAAAGTGTGTGTGCTTTGGCTTCCTCGATACTTCCGTTATAGTATAGAGGCTAAAACGAGTCAAATCCACAAGGACGGGAGGCGATAAAAGCTTTACCGGTTGATTCACGTGTTTGTTAAAGATTCTTCAAAGTTTTAAAGAATGAAAAGAAAAGAAAGAAAAGAATGAAAAGAGAAGTATAGTGAAACACAAAGAAGTGGGAAACATAGAAAAGAATATGTTTGTAATTTTTGTATGTCTAAAACAAAGTGAAAAAGAAAGAAAACTCATGGCACTAACTACTAATGACTCCACTAACATATTAACCTCTTAGTGATAGTTGCCTCACATGTATCATTGACCATCACTAGTCCTTGGTTCAAGAGCGATTCAAAGCATGACCCATATGTAACTCATCAACCCAACTCATCAAACAAGTGCATGCTACACTTAAACCATCAATACTATAAAAAGTAAGCATGGAGTAAAGTAATGTTAGCTTGTTATTGGTTAGGAAGTTAGAGTGTTAGATCCATCATCATGAGCCATCAATGGCTCTTGCAAGAGCAAGGCCAAACCAAGGCTATTAGATTCATGTGGATTATCATACAAGAAGTTAGCAAGTTAGTGGTTAGTAGTTAGTTGCCATGAGAGAAAAGTTAGCTACACATGTAAAAGAGATTTAGAGAGAAGAAAATATAGAGAGGTAAAGAGAGCACCTTTCATAGATTGTCACCTTCTATTACAAGCACTCTTGCATTCCAAGCATGTACCACTCTCTCTCCCTATTACAAGATCTACAAAATGAAAAATACATTGGAGGAAGAAGAAGAAACCTAAACTAAACTACCCTAAGCTACAATATGAAGATGAAACTACTCCTAAAACTCTATATATCTTTTCTCTGAAACCCCAGGGGGGTATTTATAGTCACCAGGGAAGAGGGGGGCAAGGGGACAAGCCATGGCCTAAAACGCGGCCGGGCCGCAACCATACTAGGGCCGCGCGCGCGGCGCTTCGAGCCGCGTGCGGTCCCGTCTGTCCCCTGTCAGGCCCTGTGTCCGGTTTCATCTTTGCAGCCCCTGGTTTTCACAGAATCAGCTCTCTAGGTCAATGGCTATCTTTAATAGGCTTTTAATCACTAATTAAATGGTGATTTAGGGTCTTCTTCTTCATTGCACATCATGGACCTAAAATCAAGCAAGCAAAGCTTTATTAGCAGAATTTAATATGAAATTAATGTGAAGATGTAATACAAATTATGCAAAATTAGAGACTAATCATACCCCCACACTTATCTTTTGCTCGTCCCGAGCAAAACAAAAAAACTAAGGAATTATTACACCACTTTCGCAGGTGACGCGATTGCACTGAGCGTGT
Organism: Agave tequilana; assembly: GCA_038442645.1. Classification (NCBI taxonomy): domain Eukaryota; kingdom Viridiplantae; phylum Streptophyta; class Magnoliopsida; order Asparagales; family Asparagaceae; genus Agave; species Agave tequilana. The sequence goes on from JAVJIF010012682.1 coordinate 89,665, forward strand.
GCAATAAGCCGTTAAACCTCTAAGTTCCCCTTAGAGGAGGAGTTTTGTCTCTTGAGGGTTTTCAGCGGATCACACCCACAAAATCCATAAAGAAAGAAATCAAATGTTAGTATTTGAAAACGTATTTTTGAAATAGAGAAAGTGTTGAAGTATTTTTGTGAAAATATAAGTGATCTAAGGTCATAGGTTAACCAGAAATTGTTCTTTCTTAAACTAATTCAAAATGCAAAAATCTTGTTATAAATTAAATGTAAGAATTTAAAATTGAATTGACTCTTTGATCTTTCATAAAACTCAAAGAAAATATGCACTTTGTGAACTGTGAAGATTTTTGGGATATCGACTCAAGCTTTCATGCCATTTATTTAATATATTATTATTTTATTTATTTATTTTTTTCTTCTTTCTTTGTTTTTTTCCTTCCCTTAGTTTTCTTAGGCTTTCTTATTTACCCGGGTAGTGAGCCTTTAGCCGGTGACTCCCAAACCAGATGGTCTTAGGGCACCAGATGAGAAAATATCCATCGGACTTAAGGACTCAAGTAAACAGGGCCACAAAACTAAAGGGGGTTATTTTGTTTTTGTCCACCATTTCAGGTATGAATAATCATGCTTCCTGAGACATAATTACCCAAATTCAATAGGTGATTTTTATTTATCATAAATTGTTTTTTTTTTGTTTCCAATATATTTTTATGGCATTTCCAGTCTTTGTTTTAATCCCAAAAATTGTGTAAGTGTGAAATGCATAAATCTAAGACAAAAATTCAAGATCAAATTATCTTTTCAATCTTACTTTCTTATCCTAAAATTTAAACAAGATCTATTATTTTGACTTGGTTTAAAATTTCATAATTTTAGGTCTTCCTAATTCCTAAGATAATTTTCATTTTCTTAAAAATGGATCAAAACTATTTCTCTTAATTCAAAAAGTTTTGTAAAAAGAAAATCAAAGAGTTTTTTTTATCTTTATTTAAAAAGAAGTGTAAAAAAAAAATGTAAAACTAACTATGTTAGTAAACCCTCCCTCACACTTATCTCATGCATGGTCCTCAATGCATCATGAATGTGTAAATACATGAAACAAATGGAGAGGGAAGGAAGATTACCTCAAGGGGGTGGCTCTGGTGGTGGTTTGATTGGGCCAAGCGTTGCTACCCAATCAAAATAGCGTGGATCGTGCAGGAACCCACCAATGACCTCTTTAACATGACCCAATAAAAGAATGATTAATTGAATGGTCTTATTGAAAATTTTATCCCCATCTAATTTCAAATTTTCAAAAATAATTATTGAGTCATTTTCTTCAACATTTTTGTCCAACAATGAAGTGTGATTTTAAGAGATAATTGATTTGGACTTAAGTGGAACAGGAACAAAAATCGATACCAACTCGGGAAGTTGACTCAAATCAAGTCGAGAGTCAACAATGAGAGTCGAAATTGGTTCAAAAATAGGGTCCAGACCAAAGAATTGATGTTCACACACTGTCCCCATTAATGAAGTGTGATCATAAGAGATTGGTGATTCCATTTCACGGTGGACTGGTACAGGATTTAATGTTGACTCCGGAATAGAGAAAAAATCTGATAAAGATACCGGAGTCATTATTGAATCAAAAAGTGAAATGGAATTCCCAACAGGAGGTTGAGGATCACATTCAGGTTCGATTTCAATTTCAGAGAAGGGATAACTTGCCAGAATGTCCAGGTGACTTTCATAACTTGGAGTTTGGTCAAGTTCGAATGTGTGTTCTGAAATTGAATCTGGATTTCCAAAATGACATGATTCAAGGGTCCAATCAGTAGAGTTAGGGATATAAGGATTGGTAAATGGTTGACAAGAAAGATTTTCCTTGCTCTCATTGATCAAATCGCTCATTATTGAGTCTAACCTACTGACAGACAGGGTAACAGAATGTTGAGTCTGAATCATGTCTTCCATACTTTTTGTAATTGATTTTTCTTGAATAGGTGAGTATGAAAGGTGATTTTAGAAATTGTGGTGAAATTGTGAGTCCATCGGATTTTGCGGTTGCTGCTCGAACTCACACAAGGGTTTCATACTCAAATCTAGTATTGAAGTTTGTTCATTTTGAATAGGTGAGACTGGAAAAGATGAGTAGGACTCTTGAAAATTTGGTTGAGATGAGGAGTCCAATATGTTTTGCATTCTATCACAAAAGACTTCCAAACGCTTTTCTAGCGCAGATTCTTCTTCAATTGGATGCTCTAGAAAAGGAGGATGTGGAGTTTGATATAGGAAGATTGTGAATTGAGCAAATTTTGCATTTGTTGTAGGGACTCTTCTATACTCCTTTCTAATGATGATTTTTCTTCAATTGGTGGTTCAGGAAAAGGAGTATATGAATCACAATTGGGGAATGAATATTGTGGAAATTGTTGACAAGATGGTTGAAAATTTGACTCAGGGTAGGTGAATCCCCATGAACTCTGTGAAGAGTTGAAATTATTTTGAAAATATTGGTTATAGGATTGGAGATATGGGTCATATTGAGTCGGATAATCCCAACTCGGCATATATGGTTGGTTCATGTTGTACATAGCCGGTTGGAGTTATTCGAGTCAAATGAGGTCGGAGTGAAATATGGATTTATATCATGATTGAAAGGATTATTGTTGTTAAAATCCATTTCACAATATATATAAAAAAAGAAAACAAACAAACAAACAAACAAACAAAGAAAAAGAAAAAGAAAACAAGCCTATGCTAGGGTTGACTTAGACCTAGATGACTCCTAACTGGTTAGACTATTCACAGGGGGTATATGTCGGAATCTGACCACAAGTTAATCGGCCAGGTAGGGGCAAGATCGGTGGGAGGTATCCATGCCGGAGCAATGAGCCTAATTATGCCAAACCACCGTTCTTCGAGGTTTCGCCCCTCAATCCCCAGCCTTAGACACCGATTTAGCAAGATTCAAATTCTAACAACTTTCCCCTTAGGTCAGTCTCCTAAATGAGTCCGAGATGTCCCTAGGGGCCAACATCTAGCAATTTTTATTAGGCTTGGGTTGTGTGAGTGGGGAGGTGATTTTTGGGCTAAGGGAAGTAATGACTTCCCCACCTTATGTTGTATTGGGTGTTGCCCTTAAGTTAAATTTGTGCAAGTGTGCAATATAGATAAGCATGAACACAAAAAAGCGAGTAAATCACTGAAGTGTTTATCCTATACTATATGCAATGCCATATGTACACCTCCTTTCACAACAACATAAGAACAAAATACAGCATATTGGAATGAAAATTGACACGTGCCTAGATGCAAATGTCTAAACCGTTTTAAAGCATCCAATTTCTATATTTTAGTTCTTACAATTATTTACAGTGCACAGGTATTATAAACAAAAATTAGCAGCAGAATATAAAAATATACAAGAATTTACCCGACCACACTTGAGCAAGTGTGGGCTTTTGCAATGCTAAAACTTTAACCTGCACACCAAAAAACAAAGAAGAATAGTTAGCAAACTTGTGAAATCAAACCGTTCCCATCCCCGGCAACGGCGCCAAAATTTGATCGGGGTAAAACCGCGCACAAAAGTGTATGTTTTGAAATCAAGATTTAAAGTGTGTGTGCTTTGGCTTCCTCGATACTTCCGTTATAGTATAGAGGCTAAAACGAGTTGAATCCACAAGGACAGGAGGCGATAGAAACTTTACTGGTTGATTCACGTGTTTGTTAAAGATTCTTCAAAGTTTTAAAGAATGAAAAGAAAAGAAAGAAAAGAATAAAAAGAGAAGTACGGTGAAACACAAAAAAGTGGGAAACATAGAAAAAATATGTTTGTAATTTTTGTATGTCTAAAACAAAGTGAAAAAGAAAGAAAACTCATGGCACTAACTACTAATGACTCCTCTAACATATTAACCTCTTAGTGATAGTTGCCTCACATGTATCATTGGCCATCACTAGTTCTTGGTTCAAGAGCGATTCAAAGCATGACCCATATGTAACTCATCACAACCCAACTCATCAAACAAGTGCAAGCTACACTTAAACCATCAATACTATAGAAAAGTAAGCATGGAGTAAAGTAATGTTAGCTTGTTAGTGGTTAGGAAGTTACAGTGTTAGATCCATCATCATGAGCCATCAATGGCTCTTGCAAGAGTAAGGCCAAACCGAGGCTATTAGATTCATGTGGATTATCATAAAAGAAGTTAGCAAGTTACTTGTTAGTAGTTAGTTTCTATGAGAGAAAAGTTAGCTACACATGTAAAAGAGATTTAGAGAGAAGAAAACATAGAGAGGTAAAGAGAGCACCTTTCATAGATTGTCACCTTCTATTACAAGCACTCTTTGATTGGTCGCTAATGTTGCATATTTAATATCATATGTCCATACTTATTATAGAATAAAAGCCTGCATTGTCCTAATGAATTGTTTAATTATTTGCAGGCCCAATCTTTAAGGAGTTGAAGAGAAATGAGCCCAAAGCCCACCAAAATTCTGAATTAAATCAGAATTAATTCGCACTCACTAATCAGGGCAGAATCAAGAGGTTGAAACCGGTTGAGAAGAATCCTCTTAGGATCGATCGGTTAAAGCCAAGAATCCAAGGCCATTTCTTCAAAATCTCGGAGCCAAACTGCAAAACCAACTCCAGATAAAGTCAGAGGGAGAAACCGGGGAGACCCACCAACAGGGTGTGGCCACCTGGCCACACCCTGGCCGCGGAAACGCGGCTTTTGCCGCGTTTCCGCGGCAATCTTGGGGAGTTAGGGGGAGCGTTTGCTCCCCCGACCTCCCCGGGATCCTGGTTGTTGGGTTTATGCCTATAAAAGGCCTGTACTTGCGCTGAAAATGGGACGAACATGCAGATTAGGATTTAGCCTAGTTTTAATACTTTGTAGTTTAGGTTTTTCTTTTCTTTCTATGTAATTTGTATGTAAGCTTAGGGTAGAAGAAGATTCATGTAAGTAAGAGAGAGAGGCTGACGTTGAGAGTGACACCGATGTACCCTCCTCCTTTCTTCCATTGTCTCTGCAATTAATAAAGGTAAAAACTTCTTTTTATGTTCGTATTTTGTTTTGCTTTCTTCTTCCTCTTCTACTTTACCTTGGTTGTATTTGTTGAGTTTACAAGTGAAATCCAAAGCAAGTATAACTAAGCTACGTGAGAGCCAGCGATAGTTCATGAAGACGTTCTCCTCTTCCAAGATCCGCATCACTTCGTTCTTGCTATGCTTGACGATATAATGTGCACGGGGACTGAGCTCGAGCTTATGATCTATGCGTTGAACGCCTCCGAAGCAAAGGTAGAACATGCAACGGTTTTCAGGTAAGTCATCACTCAACCTAGGTAAGTATTCCTTCCTTTCTTCCTTTCTCTCATTTCTGTAAATTATATCACCACCTCTTCTAACTCTTTCTTCTCCACTCACTCCATTTGTACATAGTCGCTTTTCTTGTTTTCTGATTTGTCCACCTTCTTCATCTTTTATTTTCTTCTTAACTTTAACTATAACTTTCTTTTTCATTTTTATAACTTTAAAAACAGAGAAGAACCTTCGCTTTTCTTCTTAACGATTTCAATAAAACTGTAAAAGCTTCCATCGCAAACCCTCCTTGTGGATCACGACCCGCATAGCCACTTGCTATAGCGGAAGAATTGAGCACTTGCACATCTCCTTTCTTAAGTTCTATAATCTCGTATTTTGTGTGCAGGTTTGGCCTCAATCAAATTTTGGCGCCATTGCCGGGGAGGGTAACATGTTTTTATTGAAATCTGAATTTTTTTTGAAAATTTTTTAGAACTAAACAAATTTTCTTCTCTGTTGCAGGATTACAGGGCAATAAAAGCAGGAAATTAATATTGCAGTGACATACAAGTGGCCTTGGGCCTCTGCTCTAGAAAGCAGAGACCAAGGGCCCTCTGAATTGCCGCGTTTCCACGGCAAAAGCCGCGGATCCGCGTCAAGGAAGAGTTGACTACTAACAGCTTTTTGCAGGGCTGCTTAGTTTAAAAAAAATTCTAGTTTGCTGCAACTTTAATTTTTCTTATATGCCATAACATAAGCCTGCTAATAATCAACAGTAAAATATTTATTGAAAAGATAAAAAATTGATTAGACATTTACATTTTAGGCACGTGTCTTTTTAATTCCTTTATTTTTTACTGTTGAAGAGTGCTGGAGCAAGGTACGTATGCATTGCATTTAGCATTGGACTCACTTCTTGGTTGTTTATATCGCTTTGAGTGAATCTTACATATCTTGTACACTTGTACAAAATTATTTTAAGGGCACTAACCCATAACAAGATAAGGTGGGGATTTAATCACCCTTCCTTAACCCAAAAATCAGATTCCAAGCACTCACTAACCCAAGCCTAACTAAAATTGAGTAGACGTTGGCCCAGGGACATCTCGGATTCAATTAGGAGATTATCCTAAGGGGGAAAAATGTTAGAATCTGACTCCTGCAAAATCAGTGTCTAGGAAAGGGATTGAGGGCCGAAGCCCGAAGGTTGGTGGTTATTTAATTAAGGAACGTCTTTGACGGAAAACCTCCTACCAACCTTGCCCTGACCTGGCTGATTAGCTTGTGGTCAAAGTCTACATTAGACCTCCCGTGGACAGTCTAATCAGTTAGGAGTCGTCTAGGTCATAGGTCTACCCTAACCTAGTTAGAATTTTTTTCTTTTATTTGTTTGCTTATTTGTTTGTTTTTCTGTGTTTGTATTCTATTGTGTGATATGGACTATAATAATATTTTTTCAACTTCAATAATAATCCATATTACACACCGACTTTATTTTCGGATATGACCAACCGGCATATCATAACTTTGACCAACCTAGTGTGCCGGATTGGTCTTATCCGAATCAATATAACCCATACCCCCAATCTAATAACTATAATTTCCATAATGATTTTAACTCTTCACCGAGTCAGTGGGGATTCACCTCCCCCGAGCATAATTTCCAACCACCTTGCCCTCCTTCTCCACCCAGTCCACATTATGTTCAAGATTCATACTCAGTTCCACCCGTCCAAAATAGGAAACCATCAATTATGGAAATTAGTATGCGTGAGTCCAAACACAAATCCCAAAATCTGATGGACTCACAATTTTACTACCACTTCCAAGACAATTCTTCATCTTTTCATCAAAACAATGAACCTATCAACTATGAAAAGATGCTTGAAGCCATGAATCAGGCTCAAACCACTCGTAATCGTGACATAGATATGATGGTCGAATCTCTACGTTCCCACCGTCCTGATGTCACTAACTATTCTGTTAGAGCCGAAGAGTCATGTAGTTTTGGAACTCAAGATTCCTTTTCAGCACAACCATTTGAACTTGCCTAACTCACAATAAAATTGATAGTTTGGCAAGTTATCCCTTGCCTGAAATAGAACTTGAAGATGAATATGATCAGGAACTAGAACTTAGTGATTCAATTTTACTTCCTGATTCAATAATGACTCCGGTATCTTCACCTGACTTCAATCTTTTCCCGGAGTCAACATTGGATTCTATACCAATTCATAATGAAATTGAATCACCCATCTTTGAGGATCATATTGAACTTGACCAATTATACAATTTTGAAAGTCCTATTGACAAATTGGCAAGTTCTCAATTTTTTAATATTGAACTCAATGAGATATGTGACCTAGATTCTCATATCTGTGACCCAGTTCAACTTTTTGAATCAATATTGACTCCTGTTGTGTTACCAAACTTGAGTAATATTTTAGAGTCAGTTTTGATTCCTCAACCTATTATTCCTGAACTGGAATCACCCAAATTAGGTCACATCCCATTGTTAGAAAATACATGTGGACTAGAGTTTCAACTGCTTGACTTGGACCCGCTTCTTGAACCAATTTCGACTCCTGAATCTTTACTTGACTTAAGTCACCTTCCTGAGTCGGTATTAGTTCCTGTCCTTCCTAAGTCCAAGTCAACCGTTCTATCATTTCATACTCCATTCTGGGACGAGGTGATTGACAAATTTGACTCCGAAATTAGTTATGGAATATGGACATTAGATGGGGTTAAATATTTAATAAAGATCCTTTATGGATACATCTTTTTAATGGGTTATATTAAAGATATTTCTGGTGGGTTCCTCCGAGACCCAAGAAAAGTTGATTGGGCCGCGTTTCGTGGACCAATCAGACCACCACCGGAACCACCACCTTAAGGTAACACTTTCCTTCCCTGTCGTCTTTTCATGCATCTATGCATTAATTCATACATTGAGGACAATGCATGAGATAGGTGTGGGGGAGGGTCTAACATAACTTTTTTTTCTTTAAAATAAAAAAAAATTAACATTTTTCTTTACTTTTAAAACTTTTTGAAAAATAGAAACAATATTTGACTTATTTTTGTAAGAAATTAAGTTAATTTTAAGGAATAGGAAATCCAAATTAGGATTTCTTATACTTGGTCAAAATAAGATTATTTGTTTGATTTTTAGAGTTAGGAAGATAATTTGTTAAAGTAATTTGGTCTTGATCTTTACCTTGATGAAATATGCACACTTCATACACTTACACACTTAGGGTTCAAAAACAAAGATTCTTATGCCTTATAAAAAAAAAAAAAAACAAGTCTAATTATTGATTAGCTAGGTGCTTTGGCCTAAGCAAGCCTTAGTATTTATGCGAAAGATGATTAGATAAGTTATAATATATATATATATATATATATATATATATATATATATATATATATATATATATATATATATATATATATATATATATAATATATATAATATATATATATATATATATATAGACACACACACAAACAAATCTAATTATTGACTAGCTAGGTGCTTTGGCCTAAGCAAGCCTTAGTATTTATGCGAAAGATGATTAGATAAGTTTGAAAAGAAAAATCCTCTGATTAAGCTGGGTATTTGTGCCTAATAAAGCATAACTATTCACGCCTAAAAGAGGTTCATATAATAAAATCCTTAGTTTTGTGGCCTTGTTTGCTCGAGTCCTTAAGTCCTTGGGGTGTTTTCACACCCTGTGCCCTAAGACCATTTGGTTTGGGAGTCATCGATTAAAGGCTCGTTACATGGGCAGATTAGAAAGCCTAATAGAACTAAGGAATAATACCACAAAAAAAAAGTATATATATATAAATAAATAAGGCATAAGAGTTAGAGTTAATGAACCCTTAGTCAAAATTTCACGATCACAAGGTGCATATGACTTAGGGTGAAGTAATAGACTAGATGAGAAGTACAATTTGACTCCTTACTTTAATTGATAACAAATTTTTGAATAGAGACTAAGTTTAGGAATGAAAAATTCGGTCTTCCTATAACTTATAGATTGCTTAGATCTTACAATCATATTTCAAATATTTTTCTCTTTCAAAATGCTTTTCGAAAATACTAACTCTTTATTTCCCTTTCCTTATGGATTTTGTGGGTGTAATCCGCTGAAAACCCTCACGAGACAACACTCGTCCTCTAGGGGAAACGTAGAGGTTTAACGGCTTGTTGCACATGCTCAGTGCAATCGCGTGACCTGCGAAAGTGGTCTAATAATCCTTAGTATAGTTTAGTTGTTTTGCTCGAGGACGAGCAAAATATAGGTATGGGGGTGTGATTGGTCGCTAATGTTGCATATTTAATATCATATGTCCATACTTATTATAGAATAAAAGCCTGTATTGTCCTAACTAATTGTTTAATTTATTTGCAGGCCCAATCTTTAAGGAGTTGAAGAGAAATGAGCCCAAAGCCCACCAAAATTCTGAATTAAATCAGAATTAATTCGCACTCACTAAATTAGGGCAAAATCAAGAGGTTGAAACCGGTTGAGAGAATTCTCTCAGGATCGATCGGTTAAAGCCAAGAATCCAAGGCCATTTCTTCAAAATCTCGGAGCCAAACTGCAAAACCAACTCCAGATAAAGTCAGAGGGAGAAACCGGGGAGACCCACCAACAGGGTGTGGCCACTTGGCCATACCCTGGCCGCAGAAACGCGGCTTTTGCCGCATTTCCGCGGCAATCTTGGGGAGTTAGGGGGAGCGTTTGCTCCCCCGACCTCCCCGGGATCCTGGTTGTTGGGTTTATGCCTATAAAAGGCCTGTACTTGTGCTGAAAATGGGACGAACATGCAGATTAGGATTTAGCCTAGTTTTAATACTTTGTAGTTTAGGTTTTTCTTTTCTTTCTATGTAATTTGTATGTAAGCTTAGGGTAGAAGAAGATTCATGTAAGTAAGAGAGAGGCTGACGTTGAGAGTGACACCGATGTACCCTCCTCCTTTCTTCCATTGTCTCTGCAATTAATAAAGGTAAAAGCTTCTTTTTATGTTCGTATTTTGTTTTGCTTTCTTCTTCCTCTTCTACTTTACCTTAGTTGTATTTGTTGAGTTTACAAGTGAAATCCAAAGCAAGTATAACTAAGCTACGTGAGAGCCAGTGATAGTTCATGAAGACGTTCTCCTCTTCCAAGATCCGCATCACTTCGTTCTTGCTAGGCTTGACGATATAATGTGCACGGGGACTGAGCTCGAGCTTATGATCTATGCATTGAACGCCTCCGAAGCAAAGGTAGAACATGCAACGGTTTCCAGGTATGTCATCACTCAACCTAGGTAAGTATTCCTTCCTTTCTTTCCTTTCTCTCATTTCTGTAAATTATATCACCACCTCTTCCAACTCTTTCTTCTCCACTCACTCCATTTGTACATAGTCGCTTTTCTTGTTTTCTGATTTGTCCACCTTCTTCATCTTTCATTTTCTTCTTAACTTTAACTATAACTTTCTTTTTCATTTTTATAACTTTAAAAACAGAGAAGAACCTTCGCTTTTCTTCTTAACGATTTCAATAAAGCTGTAAAAGCTTCCATCGCAAACCTTGTGGATCACGACCCGCATAGCCACTTGCTATAGCGGAAGAATTGAGCACTTGCACATCTCCTTTCTTAAGTTCTATAATCTCGTATTTTGTGTGCAGGTTTGGCCTCAATCACTCTTGCATTCCAAGCATGTACCATTCTCTCTCCCTATTACAAGATCTACAAAATGAAAAATACATTGGAGGAATAAGAAGAAACCTAAACTAAACTATCCTAAACTACAACATGAAGATGAAACTACTCCTAAAACTCTGTATATCTTTTCTCTGAAACCTCAGGGGGGATATTTATAACCACCAGGGAAGAGGGGGGCCAGGGGACACCCTGGCCTAAAACGCGGCCGGGGCCGCGGCCATACTAGGGCCGCGCGCGCGTTACTTCAAGCCGCGCGCAGTCCCGTTTGTCCCCTGTCAGGCCCTGTGCCCGGTTTTGTCTTTGCAGCCCCTGATTTTCACAGAATCAGCTCTCTAGGTCAATGGCTATCTTTAATAGGCTTTTAATCACCAATTAAATGGTGATTTAGGGTCTTCTTCTTCATTGCACACCATGGACCTAGAATCAAGCAAGCAAAGCTTTATTAGCAGAATTTAATATGAAATTAATGTGAAGATGTGATACAAATTATGCAAAATTAGAGACTAATCAGTCGACCAGTGGCACAACGGTAAAAAATAAGACCGTTGGGCCGGTCGACCGGAAGGGTATTCTGGGCTTTTCCTGGCTGCAACGGCTAGTTTCTTTGAGAGGCTATATATATGCCTTCTCTTGGGCTGTTTTGCATAAGATTTTAGAGAGCAAAATTTTCAATCTATACAAGTGTTTTAGCAGCAAGGTTTTGAAGAGTTTATGTGCCAAAAAGATTTATCTTTTATTTGTTTTCAAGGGATGGAAAAATTAAAGAAAAATAGAGCCTTTCAGAAATTGTTTTGATCCTCATTTCTATTTCATTCTAGTATTTTTCTCAAGTATTTTCTTTGTGATTTTGATTTTCAAACACCTTTTTTTCTCACACGTGAGATATCATCTCTATTCTATCTATAGGATCTTATTTTTGTGAGAAATATTGTTTGTGGTTTATTGAGATCACCAAGAGTTGTTTGTGGTTTATTGTGATCACCAAGTTGTAAACTTTCTTTGCTTTGGTTTTGTGCCTATCCCTCTAGTGTAGAGGTGGTTGTGCTTTGGGTTTGTGGTTATCCCTCTTGTGTAGAGGTGGTTGTGGTGGAGTTTGGCTTTGTGCCTTTATCCCTCTTATTTAGAGGTGATTGTTGTTTTGGCTTTATGCCTTCCCTTTTGTGTAGAGGTGGTTGTGTTGGAGAGAGGAGTTGTGTACTCCTAAGTTTGCATTTGCAAATTCCACGGTGGAGTTTCCCTGTGTGGGAGGTCCTGTGTGGACATAGTGAAAATCCTTCTGTGTGAAGGCAGGGACGTAGAGCAGTGCCTCGAACCTCGAAATATATCTTGGTGTTTGCGTTTGATCCACTATCTCTAACTCTATCTCTCTCATATCTTGCATTGCTTTATATTGTTCATATCTCACACATACTTGGTATTGTTTGTGTAGTCATTCTTGTGTTGAACTAAGAGAGCTTCATATAGCACCTCAACTCTTATTTAGAGAAATCTAGAGGAGATAATCCAAAGCCCTTTACTGGGAATCGGCTACACTCTTTGGTTACACATAGTTTGTTGCAATTAGTTTTTAATTCCACGTCATTTGTCATTAGATTAGCTAATACACCTATTCACCCCTCATCTAGGTGTATTTTCACCAATAATTTAGCGGAATACAATGCTCTCTTGATTAGGATGCAAATCGCTGATGAGATTGGCTTTAAAAATCTCAAAGCATACGGTGATTCAAAGCTCTTCATTAACCAGGTTTGCGGTGAGTACGAAGTCAGACATGAAGACTTGGTACCCTATCATAACGTAACTATCCACATGGCAGAGAGGTTCAGAAACTTCTACATCAACCATGTATCTCGTCAGCAAAATGAACATACAGATGCACTGGCATCTCTTGCTGCTTCCTTGGCTCTTCCAGCCGGAGCGGCAGAGAAAGTACTCATCTACAGCCATGACTTGTACTGTCCAAGATTCTCTTTTGAAGATAACCAAAAGCCAACATGAGACCTTCAAGTCAAAAAGGCTCTAGGAACTTCAGCAGGTCCAGAACTCAGAGATTGGTTATTCCCGTACATCGACTACGCATTGTATGGCATTTTGCCTGATGACGCTAAAAAGGCGGCTGCCATTAAAAGGAAGGCCTCTCGATTCTATTACAATGCGATCACGCGAACGCTGTATCACCGATCGCATGATAGAATCCTCCTCCTCCATTACCTGTCACACTGAAGAAGCACAAGAGGTACTTATAGAAGCTCATGATGGTTGTGTGGAGCTCACCAACCTGGTCCAAAACATAGAGATCGACTCTGAAGACTGGGATATTATTAGCAAAAGATGATCCCTGACGCCATTGCTTATGCTAAGCGATGCCATGGCTGTCAGATCCATGGTGCCTTCATTCGCCAGGCACCAGGACATCTTCATCCTACAACTTATTCCTGACCATTTTAAGATGTGGGGATGGACGTGGTTGGTTCTGTCAGCCCGCCTTCATCCAAAGGACATCAGTTTATCTTAACCATAACTGATTATTTCTCCAAATGGGCTGAAGCTATCCCCTTGAGGGAGGTAAAGACATCTGATATGATCAAGTTTATTAGACATCACATGGTTTACCATTTTGGTGTGCCATGACGGATTGTCCATGATAATGGACCTCAGTTCATCAGCCAAGCCTTTCACAGATTCTGCAATAAGTTCAGGATCCAGAGTGTGTCTCAACGGTATACTATCCAGCCGCTAATGGCCTTGCAGAAGCTTTTAACAAGACTATTAGAAAACTTCTCAAGAAATTCATCTCGAAAAGCCAACGCGACTAGGATGATAAGTTAGGTGAATGCTTATGGGCTTATCGCATAACAGTGAGAACCCTGACGAAAGTTACACCGTTCTCTTTGATATACGGGTGTAAAGACGTACTTCCACTAGAAATTCAAATCTCATCTCTACGCGTTACCTTGACAACGGAGATGATAAATGAGGAGAAGCATCTACTGCAACTCCAGGAGCTGGAAGCTTTAGACGATAAATGCCTGCAAGTTCAACAGCAAATCGAGCTCTATCAAGCTCGAATTACCAGAGCCTTCAACAAGAAAATCAAGGAGTAGACTTTAAAAAAAGGTGACCTTGTCTTAGCTGTCAGAAGACCCTGGTGATAACACATAAGACCAAAGGGAAATTCCAGCCCAAATGGGAAGGACCATTTATACTAGAGCCAGTCTACTCGAATGGAGCATACCGCCTTATAACCCCGATGACAATACGCTCATGATGCTGATCAATGGCAGATTCTTGAAGAAGTATTATCCTTGACAGGAGTCTTCTCATGATCAGGTTAACATTACACCTCTGATCAAACTTTCAGATCTAAGATGTTTGGAAGAGCGCCAAAGAAAAGCTTATTTCTTCAATGGATCATATTACAGTCGATCATTCTCGACCCGACTAAACACTGGTTACATCATGATGCATGATGTAAACATCAAAGAAGAGACAAAATGCGAAACTTCAGTTTTAGCCTTGTTACACTTCTCTAGTTTATCTATGAACATCTGACGCCTCTAATGGTTAAGGATAGAGGAAAATGTTGGCTTTTAAGTCCAACATAAGTCCTCGACAACTCATCATGCTGAGGGGAATAGCATAGCTAGCCCAATTCTAACGGTAGTTGGTAAAAGCATACCAAATCTATTGATAGCTGAGGGCTTGCTAAAAATCCTAAGGGATTTGGTCCCTTCTTCCCCTCTAAAATCTCTTACCAATTCCCTTTCATTGAATGATAGGACCATAAAAATACATGTGTCTATTTTCCCAGCGAAATAAGCACAGACTTGTCACGTTAACAATAAACCTCTGGCAAGCCATTTTCCTGAATCTCTAATAAGATTCGTCAAGTTAATATTACACCTCTGACAATTTATTCTATTTTTCCTCCAAAATCTCTTACCAATTCCCTTCCACGGAATGGTAGAACCATAAAAATACCTGTGTCTATTTCTCGGCAAAATAAACACAGACTTGTCATGTTAATAGTAAATACTGACAAGCCATTTTCTCGATCTCCAGTGGAGTCAGTCAGTTAACACTAAATCTTTAATGATAAAATTTCACTAAATACCCACTCAAAATTTCTCCACTGTTATGTTAATATTACACTTCTAACGGCAAACCTCTCATGCCCCTAGAAAATCAATGTTTGTCACGTTAACATTACACCTCTGACAATTCATTCTTCTTTCCACCAAAGTCCCCTACCAATTCCCTCCATGGAGTGGTAGGCCACAAGCCTAATCACTACTATGTTAACACTACACCTCTAATAGTGAAAAGTTTCAATACTTCCCAGCGAGTACGGACTTTCACTTTCGCTCTCTTACATGGAGTCACAGTCCTCAAATTGCTCATATCGCAAATCAACTCTTGTCAGTTTAACACTACACCTTTGATATTCCAAACTTCACTTGTCAATTCTCCTTAATAAAATGGCAAGTCCTCAAAATTGCTCATATCGCAAATTAACTCTTGTCAAGTTAACACTACACCTCTGACATTTCAAACTTCACTTATCAATTCTCTTCAATAAAATGGCAAGTCCTCAAATTGCTCATATCGCAAATCAACTCTTGTTGTTATGTTAACACTACACCTCTGACAATTACTGTTTAAGTTTAATATCACACCTCTAACAGTGATTAAGTTCCTACCAAGTTCAACATTAAAACCTCTGACAGTCACTTTCCTCGGGCTTCCATATGAAGCTGAGACGAGCGATGCTAAATTTAATATTACACATTTAGCATCCAGTTCATTGTTAAGTTTAAACAATACACCTGTGACAATGACTTTCCCTCGAACTTCCTTATCGAAGTTGAGATGACTAGTGCTAAGTTCAAAATTACACCTCTAGTATAACCTCTATTGCCAAGTTTAACACTACACCTATGACAGTGGTATTTTCAGTTTTCTCCAAACGAAACTGAATTCTTGTGGAGCTAAATTAACATTACACCTCTACTCACATCCTTGTCAAGTTAATATCATACCTCTGATAAGATTAAATCCAATCTGTTGAGTTAATATCACATCTCTGACGGTAAAGAAATCTTAGATCCCTGATGGTTTTAGTCTTGCTTGTAATGACAGATCTACTTAAAATCACTGTTAGGTTAAAATCACACCTTTAATAGTGTTCTCATCAATCCCCAGCTGAGTCTTAATTACGTTAATACTAAACCTCTGATGAGGACTCAATATCAATCCTCTGCAGAGTGAAAACTTCACTTGTCATTCTCATCCATAGGATGGGTAAGTCCACAGAAACTATTCAACTTCTATCAAGTTAACATCACATCTCTGATAGTAACCTAAATTCCTTAAATGAAAATTTTCTACTTGAGTTGCTAAGTTAAATATCACACCTCTAGCAAATCAAAGGTAATCCCTTGCTTGATTTTCAATGCAAAAGGGAAGTTAAGTCAAACAAGAAAACAGTAAAAGTGTCACTTTTATTGATATTCAAAATATAAAAGTGATACACAATGCTCTCTTATACAATAAGATTGAGTGTTACAACAAAGGAGTACAAAGAAATCCCTCTGGCTCAGCAAAAGGTTGCACTCGCTCCTTGAAACATTGAAGATACACAAAGCTCGTCTTCTTGACTGTGGCCGGGAACAATAGATCAACTTTGTCTCCTCTTGAGAACAATGGTATTTTCTTGAGGTTGAAATGCAAGAAAGCATTCGGATTCCACTTGACCAAATGGTGCAGGGTCCTTCAAAAGGTCGTAATCCTTCACTTAATGGGAAGTTCCACCCCCAGAAAGTCATCTAATGAGCATGTGTTTTCGTTGCTATCACTTCTTTGAATAAGATTGGGGAAGGGAGGATTTGAGACCTTAGTGGTGATATTCTTTTTCCTGTGACCTTCAAATGCACCATGCTCATCGTGAACAGGAAGGATCCGAGACATTATTGGTTGCATCATATCCAATAATGTCTTGATGTGTATCGATAATCACGAGATCTTCCTCACCCTTGAACAGAAGTTCTGACTTTTCAAGTGCTCGCCAATCGAACAAGTTGGTCGTTCCATGTAGACTCTAATGGACGCGACAAAGACACTCGAACCAGCATCATCGATATGGCCAAGACCTGCAAGAAATGAAAAAACCTGAGGGTAAGATTTCTGCAAAGATAGAAAACATGAATCCAGATGCACAGACGCGGATCTAAAGTCATGAACTCTAGACGCGAATCTCGCGGATGTAGAGATAGAAAATATGGATCCGAATGTAAGCCCGATATTAGACTCGCGTCTGATAATTAAAACACAGGGCATATATTAAAGGCGCAAACACGGGTTTTAAAACTTTCTAAAGTTACTCCAAATGCAGACAATATAGATCCGCCTCTAAGACTTTGAGACGCAGAGTTCGTCACACTCGCGTCTAAGATTTTAAAAGATCGTTTAAGGCTTCAAGATGCAGAGCTCGCCACATTCGCATCCAGAGATTTCAAAAGAGCAAACTTAAAATTTTCTAAGTCATGAACTCCAAACGCGAGTCTCGTATATGAAACTCGCGTTTCAAATCTCAAAGCACAGAGTTCACCACGCTCGCGTTTGAAGAACTTGAGACTTAGAAGTCAACAAGCTCATGTTTCATCAATTATTGCGAGGATCGCATTTGCAGAGCATGGATGCATGGATCTCAAGTCGACTGCCTAAACTTCAAGAAAGAAGTTTTTTAGAAATTTCAGGAAGAGATCAAGAGACAAAGTATTTTCATAACCAGCGATGACAGAGCTTCAAGGAAACAGAGCCTTATCATGGCAAAGGCCACTTTCTACCTAAAGAAAAGTTTTCTAGAGGTTGGACATCATCCGTCAAGGCACGGCTATGAAAGCACTTGAAGGGTTACTTTTTGATTTTGAAATCACTTAACAGTGATAATCTTCGAAGAAGATTGCAAGAAAACATTAAAGATTTAGGTTCTTTAAAGAACTCTGAAAGTTCTTCAGAGCACATGACCTTGAAGAAAAACAGTCAAGATGGAGTTCTTCAGAGCACACACCCTCGAAGGAGAACAGTCAAGATGAATGACTGTTAAGAGGCTCATGGCCTATTTATAGGCTCACTAATGGCCATTAATTAATGGTATAAAATCAAAGCTGTTCTTAAAGGCCAATTAATAGCCTTAATTCTCTACGCGAATTCAAATCCAGTCTGGGTGAGACATGTGAATTTTTTTGCTCTGGGAAGTCCCAACGACACGCGTTCCCAACTGTCAACAATGACTTTGCCTTGAAAGATCCAACGAGATCTTCGCGTCTCTGTAAACTGCATGCGATACTTCAAGGGTCGCATTTTAAAGTTCGCGTCCCTTCACAAACCAAAGGCCGCATCCCTTCAACAAAAGGAGGACCACGTTCTTAACAATTCAAGAATGTGTCTTAAAGTTTGCGTCCTTCCACAAACTGAGGGATGCGTCCCCTCCAGCAAATTGAAGAGCACGGGCCTGCGTCTTTCAACAATCCAGGGCTGCGTCCCCTCAATCAGAGCCGTGTCACTCAATAAATCAGAGCCGCATCTCCCAATAAATCAGAACTACATCTCTTAACAATCTAGAGACGTGTCTTGCAAATGATTCAGAGCTGCGTCTCTCAACATTCATAACCGCGTCTCTCAATAAATCAGAGTCGCGTCTCCCTTATAATTTAGAGTTGCATCTCACCCACAACTCAGTGCTGCCTGAGTTTCTTCTCTAGAACTCATAGCCATGTCTTAGCAAAAGGCTAAGGACTGCGTCTCCACATTGGTCAAGAGCCGCGTCTATGAGAGTTGCGTTCTCCTACGCAACAAAGAGTCCATCTGATTTTCAAACACAAAGAAGGAATAAAAGATGAGACAAAATTTGATAACTTTTATTATTTATATCAAAATGATATTAGTGATACAAACACTCTCATATTTAATAAGTGAAGTGTTACAAAAAAAAGAAATACAAAAGGAGGAGGGCTAACCCCGCTCAGCTAAAGAGTAAATCTGGTCCAAGAGGCGCTGTATTTCATGGTGGCGTGCCTTCTCAACCTCTGCCCAAGTTTGAACCCTCATTCTTCCTCTGACAAGAATTTCTTCGTAGCCAACTGTGCTTGAAGAGATTCTAACTTGAAAGAACAAGCAGTAAGATCTTCTTGGACCTGCTTCTTGGCAGCCTTCAGTTCCCCCAGCCTTTCTCTGGCAGCAGCAAATTGCTACTCATTTACCTGAATCTAGGCTTGCGACTTGGTAATAGCTGCCTGAGCAGTGACTATAACATGCTTTGCATTCTTATGATGACCTCAGATTCTTTGGAGTCGTCAACCAATCTTTGGTAGCTGGCTTGAAAGTCGTTGAGGTGATGGGCCTCTTCAGCCATCTGCTCCTCCATCTCTTTTCGCTCGCAGTCTTGAGCAGTGAGGAGCTTATTCAACATTAGCCGACCCTCATCCACTGGACTAGCCTTCTCTAGGGTCCTTAGTTCCTTCAAGTATATCTCCAGCTATTCAGCTAGCGTTAGATATGCCCTAGCTTGCTCTGAGCTTCCAGTATGACGGATATTCTCAATCTGATTTTCAAGAAGCATTCATGAAAACTTGAAGGAACTTCTCCCGAAGAGAACCAGTTCGATGCAGGACCTCATGGAGGTGAAGAATTATTGTACCATCTGATGTGCCAATTCTTCCATGATGTCCATGCCTGGAACCAGCTCTATTGTGCACTCCCAGATTCTCTTTCTATGGTTGTGCGTATAATGTCCGTAGAGGCGAGAGCCATCTTACTAGGTGTAAAGTCAAGGCCAGCGGCAGGTTCTATCAACGCTGAGGTCGTGGCCGGCACCTCCGGAACTGTCACCCTGGTAGCCTCTGAAGCAACAGCCGTAGGGACAAACTCCACAGTACTTGGTTCAGCTGTTGAAGTTCGAAATGCGCTGTCCTCTGCGCCAGTGCTTACCACAGGCTCTTCCACTTGAGCCAGATCGATACTTTCTGCAATCATAACATCGATGATAGCAAAAACGATCAGAATGGGAGTATATGGAAAATCCTTGTCCTCTTACCAAACTGAGGATCCAAAGACGGTAGATCCTTTGGCAGGCTGCTTTGAGAGGAGGGTTCCCTGATCACGATGGTTATACCCTCAAAGATCATCTTAGTAGCAAGAACTTCAAGGCCCTCTGGCTGGGCCAGTTCCTTAATCATCTCTTTAATATGGGAGGAGGTCGTAGCCTCAACACCGGTAGCCACTCCTGCAGAAGAGATTCAAATGAAGTGTTAAAACATCTGCCCAACTCAACGGGAAAATAATTAAGAGGGATAGAAGAAATACCCTTAGTAATGGTGACCTCTCCCAATGGCGGAACCATTGCAGGAAGATACGCCTTCATCTCTTCCTCTGAAATATGTGAAAACTTGCTGGTGTCAGGAGGAGCGGATTCATCGCCGAAGTCAACGTCGTCTCCCGAATAGTAGCTGTGCTTTTCAGACGATGAAGATGATACATGAACCAAGGAAGCCTCAGTGATGGGGTTTTGCCACTGAGAACCCCGATGGTAAGGTTGAGCTCCACAACTCAGGAAGTAGGCATCAAAACACTGGGAGACCCCGGTTGTTATACCTCAATCCCTCTTTCTTGGGCCGAAGAAGCTGCCGGTCAAATTGAAATTCCCAGTTGAGATAGAATTTCAACCTCAGTCTACTCCGTCACTTCTTCAGGCCATTCTGCAACCACAGCCCCTTTGGCCACAATGGACTGGTTTGTAGACTCTGTCTCCGCCAAGACTGCAGGGCCCTGTTGTGCAAACCCCAGGAACGAAGAACCGAGACAGCCTCCTCTTCCTCCTTCTCCTACTCCTACTCCTCAGTACCAGGAGGAATTATTTCAGGCATCTGGGATAAAACTGCAACCTCAGATCCTTTTCTGGCCTTCTTCGGGCTGGACTCGCCTTGGAAAGCAGAGGCTCGAGGACGCTTGGGCACAACATGCCGAGTTCTCCAAATGAGGTGTTCCTTTGCAACTCCTGCTTTAGACTCCAACCCTGAAACTGCTCCTGCTCTGCTGGCCTCTCTCCTGGCCTCTTTTTTTGCTTCCTTCTTGGCCTCTTGATACTCGATCATCCCTCGCATCCGACAACCCTTGGACCCTACCTTGGCTTTGTACGTGGATTTGATGCCCTTTAAGCATGAGATGTTTATTCCAAACCTAGGCACCTTATTCGTCATGAAATACCATGTACAAAAACCAAGACTAGCATAAGAGTTGGGCGTCTTGTGAGGGAGGGTAGCTCCTGTTCCTCCAGCTATGTTGTAGTACCATGCTCGGGCACCTTCGAATAAATTCTCACAGAAGCGAAGGTTTGGGTTGGGGTTACCAACGTACATTTGGTCATAATCAAACTGCTTAGTGAACTGACAGGGCATGTAAGGCTCCACTGTACAGTAATTCTCTTGCCAAAAAATAAAGTATCCAGGTCAGATGTTTATCAGCCACCAGAAGACGCCAGAAGATAATCGGGTGAATCCATCTGGGTCAACGAGGTTTGCAAACTTGTCCATGTAAGATGCATCATGAATCTTGGGAAAGCACCTATCTAATTGGTAGCTGCCCCCATCAGAATAGTCTTCTGGATATAGAACATGTAGTACTGCAGCCAACTCGAACTCTCCAACCGCTGCACGAAAGGTGTAAAACTTTCTAAGGCAGATACGGTGGTCATTAGTAATGGACAATGCATCACATATCAAGCCATCAGATATGTGTATGGAAGCTCGACCCTGGGACTGGGAGTCTTAACCAGGGGATGGTCATTGGAATCCTTGACTGGGTTGCCCTCTGCGTCCATTATTGCTTCCACCTGACAGAAGCTCTTTGTTAGCGCCCGTAACCCACTCTGGATCCTGGCCACCATTGCTGGAAGGAGAGCAATAGACTTCCCATGAGCAAGAAATATAGCCGAGTAAACCACGTTGGCGATGATCACCTCATGTGGTAGCGTCGGCACCACACATCTCTTCAGTCACAGCATGAGGAATCCCACCAATAGAGCCCGGTCAGACATCAGGACTTTGGCTTGATGGTGGAAGCTCTCAAAAATCATGTCTGGTTTGAAAGTATCCTCATTAGACTCTGTGGTGTATGAGCTAGTGGATGCACTGATCCTTTCAAAAATTTCTTCATCAGTATTGGGAGCTAACCGGGTCATCAGATTAGTCTTATTCACATCGGGGAACAGATAATTTGCTCACGATTTTGCTTAACTCTCCCACTTCTCCATCTTGTCACATGCCCACAGATGTGAAAATGGAACAGCACCTCCAATAGGTCCCGTACACCAGAGGATCGTCCTTCTTCAGCAAATGTAGCCCCTCTGTCGACAGGATCTATCGACAGGATGCATCTCCAATCATCAGCCCTGAGACTTTGTACATCTCATGGAGGGCAAGCCCCATTTCCTCGATGGGAGTGAAGAACGTGCAGGTCTCCAGATTATACCGCTCCAGGATAGCATAGGAATGTTGGGTACTCTAAGGAATACCGTATTGGACAGCCCTCACGGCCCCGTACAGTCCAGCCTGTAGTAAAAAATCTTCAAATTCTGTCAGGACAACCCTACCATTCTGCCCCACCATATTTTGTTGGTAGAGTGGACCCATCCATGGCACGAATTTCTGGAGGAAAAACACCCCTCATATTCAAGAATTGTCTAATGAAGGTGGCTGCAAGTTGTGAGGTCTCTCCCGTTGGGTATTTAGCTTTGACCAAGTCAGGCTGCAACCCCAGAACATCCCTCCCATGACCGACGGTGAAGGCTTTATGGGCACCTATCTTGCCCAGGGTAACTTTGGAGATTGGCCTGACCAACTCCTAATCCATTGTCCGACACACAGACATATGCTGCGGTAGGCCAGGGGATACATCCGCTCCATATTCAGGAGGAAAAACCTCCTATTGCCAATCTGGTGAAGCATTTGTAATCCCCACCATAAAGAGCAGCCTCATCCTCCTCGATCGAGTCACCCCAAAGAAGAAGTCGGTCTTCCTCAGTAGAGCACGGGAATCAGATTCGAACCGACCGTCAGAAATGATTTTTCGGAGAGTCAGCATACTGGCATTGCTGATCCAGCTCTGTCGTTCCTTTGATTTACCAGTGGTCACAAGAGCAGTTCTATGGAGAATGAAGATCACGTTCGGATCAGCACCATCTACATGTCCAAAGTGACACTTTTTAGATAGAGAGTTTGAGGAGTATGGCACTGCAAAAAGATAACTGATCGCCAAAAAGCATGCACAAGAATAAGTAAAAGAGTGATGGCCAATATTACTGCTTAGGCGATTCTACCGTAATAGTGAAGTGACTATACGGGTCGTATCCACAAGGAGGGAGAGCAATGAAAGTTTGAATGTGGCTTTTTTGTTCGTGGTAAAGATGTTCCTTGTCTCAAATAAAGAATTGAAAAGAAAACAAGTGTTGTTTCTTAGATTGTTTTGAAGATTGAAAAGGTAATTTTTTTGGTTTTTGCAAGGGTAAAAATGCATCGCTAACTTTCTACTAATTCTCCCATTAATTTCTAAGTTCTTGAAGATATAGACTCACAATGGATCATAGGAAAGCATAAGCTTTATGTATAAGAACTATTTATGATGGAGATCGAATAAAAGTTCTTCCCTTCACGTAGCTTTACACCGCAAAACTTGAACATTCCTTTATCAAGATCCAATTGTAGGCAACAATAAGGGAAGAAACAAGTGCACTATTGGTATCGGCAAAGATGAATAGGGATATCTCTAACTTATGAAAACAGGTTGCGTTTACAATTTACAAATCATAAAAAATGATTAAGCATAAAATATGAGAGTGGTAATACTTGTAAATAAGTTAGAGTTAGAACCCTCGTCTTAAGATGTCATAGCTCTTGTTTGCACAAGGTTTGTTTGACACTATTGACTCATTTGGATTATCAATCAAGTTATTAAAAATTAGTGGGTTAGTAGTTGATAGCCATGCAATGAAAAAGTTAGCTAGACATGAGTAATAAAAACAAGAGAGAAGGAGTAAAGGAAAAAAGTTCTACAATAATGCAAGAAAGTAAAAGAAAGTAAAAATATCAATTGATGGAATAAAGAAGGAGAAGTATTACTTGTATAAGATTGTCACCTTCAAATACAACTTGTACACACTCTCTCTCTTTCACTCTAATGGCTAAGTTAAGTTAGAGGAAGAATAAGACAATACAAGAAAATAAAGAAATACAACAACAAACTAGCCTAAACTCTTTATTCTCTGCATCTCCCCCTCTCTGGAAAACCAAGGGGGTATTTATAGGCACAGAAGGAAAGGAGTCCGAGGGGAACAATCCCTGGCAAGAAGTACTGCCTCAGAGGAGCCAGTACAGTCGCGAAGATGCGGCACGGCCCTGGCATTGCCAGGGTAGCACCGCCTGGTGTGACATGCTGGTCTGTTCCCCTGTCCTGGTTTCTGGATATCTGCATTTGATTTTGACAAATTATCTCCCCTAGGTCAATGGCTATATGTGTGGGCTTTAAATCACCAAATAAATGGGATTTAAGTCTCCTTTTTCATTTCATGCCATGGACCTGAAACATACAAGAGAAGTGTTATTAATAGAAATTAATATTGAATAAATGTGAAGATGTGGTATGAAATATGCATGTTTAGAGACTAATCACACACCCATACTTATTTTTTTGCTCGTCCCTAAGCAAAATAGAGGGTCAAAAAGCTATCCAATTTATTATACCCTTTTCGCAGGTGACGCAATTGCACTGAGCATGTGCAACAAGCCTTTGAATCTCTAAGTTTCTCCTAGAGGAGGAGTTTGGTCTCCTGAGAGTTTTCAGTGAATTACACCCAAAAATTCAAGAAAAGAATGAAAATGTTAGTTGTTTTGAAAAATATTCTTAAAGTATAAAAAAGCTTTTTAATCTCTTTAGCAAAAATAGCTAAATAATTATAAGCATTAGGTCAAACCTTTATTAGTCCTTCCTATACTTTGATCTTCATACAAGAATAAGGTCTTCATCAAGTTTAAGAGGAATTATGCACTTCAAACTCATTATTTTATTTTACCTTAAATAATATGCATTGTGTGAAGTGATATTTTACTTGAAATTTTTTGACTCAAACTCTAATGCCACAAAATTTATCAGTGCTTATTTATATATCATTTTTGCCCTTAATTTCCTTAGGGTTTCTAATTTACTTGTGCAGCGAGTTTTTAATCGATGACTCCCAAATCAGGTGATCTTAGGGCACCAGGTGAGAAAACACCCCTAAGGTTAAACTCAAGTAAACTAGGCCACGAAACTAAGGTTTATTTTCTTTAGGCATGAATAATCATACTTCTTGAGGCATAATTATTCAGCTTAATTGGGTTTATAACTATTAATATATACATTTTCTTTTCTTTTCTTTTTTGTGTGCTACTTAGAGTCTTTTTCTATAAATTTCAAGAGTGTGTGTAAGTCAATGCATATTTACTAAGGTAAAATTAAAGAGATTAGTTATTTTTCTAATTTCTCCTAAACTATCAAATCAACCAATATTCTTTTATTTAGGCTAAAGTAAAGAATTTCTAACTTGGGTTTCCTTAATCCTTATAACTATTTTGTATTTTTACAAAAAGACTATAAAAATTATCTACTACTTTAAGATATTTTTTTCATTTTTTTTTGAAAAAGGAAGAAAAAGAACTACTAAAAAGGAACAAAAAGAAATACTACAATCCTATGTTAGTACCCCTCCCCCCACTTATCTAATGCATTGTCCTCAATGGATGATATGCAAATGCAATAAACAGGTGTAAGGAAAGATATACAAAGAATTCCTAAATTTTTTTTAATTAGTTACATAAATTTTTTTCTTTTCTTTTCTTTTTTTTGGTTTGTGGTGGGTATAGTCACTTATAAGATGGGACTAAATGACCAAAGACATGTTCAACTTGTGACTCTGGTTAAGTGGCTAGGAATGGCTTCAGTCTTTACCCATTCACCTTGAATTCCTCACCACTCTTTGGATTGAAAATTACCACAACACCGTATGGAAAGACGGTGTGCACAATGAAGGGTCCTGACCAATGAGTCTTGAGTTTCCCCGCGAAGATGTGAAGCCGTGAATTGTAGAGTAGAACTTTTTTCTCGGGGACAAAATTCTTTATGTGTATGCATTGGTCATGAATGAACTTGGTCCTACTCTTAGTTATTTTTACATTTTCATAAGTTTCATTTCGTATCTCCTCTAATTCTGAAATTTGCAGTTTTCACAGTTCGCTGGATTTGTTTAAATCAAAATTCAATTGTTTGATAGCCCACAAAGTACGGTGTTCTAATTTCACTGGCAAGTGGCAGGCCTTCCCAACTATCACTCGGTATGGAGACATATCGAAGACAGTTTTAAAAGCAGTTCGATAAGCCCATAGTACATCTATCAGCATAGTGGACCATTCCTTTCTATTCTGTCTGACGGTCTTCTCCAAGATGAGTTTAATTTGTCTGTTAGTTACTTTCACTTGCTCATTAGTTTGGGGATGATACACTGTGGATAATTTATGAGTGATAGAGTATTACGCATCAGGGCTTCGAAAGCCCTGTTGCAGAAATGAGTCCCATTATCATTGATAATAGCGCTCGGGGTACCGAAACGAGAGAAAATATTTTCTTTCAGAAATTTGACAACTGCCCTGTTGTCATTCGTCCTTATTGGTATTGCCTTTACCTATTTTGAGACATAGTCCACTGGAACCAAGATGTTCTGGTTGCCGAATGAACTTGGGAATGGTCCCATAAAATCAATGCCCCAAACATCAAAACTTTCAACCTCCAGGATAGGGTTTAGGGGCATCATGTCTTTCTTTGTAATTTTCTGGGTCATTTGGCAGTTCGCACATGACTTGCAAAAGTTGAAGGAATCCTTGAACAAAGTGGGCCAGTAGAACCCACTTTGTAAGACCTTTTCGGTGATTTTGCGGGGACCAAAGTGTCCACCCATGCAAGTTCATGGCAGAAAGTTAATACACTCCTGTGCTCTTCCTCTGGTACACACCGTCTGATGATTTGGTCAGGATAGTATTTGAAAAGGTAGGGCTCTTCCCAAAAGAAGAACTGTACCTGGGCGAAGAAGCGATATCTATCTTTCTTCGTCCATTCAGATGGTACTTGTCATGTGGCGAGGTAATTAACGATGTCAGCATACCAGGGTTTCTTAAAAATTGCTAGGATGTGTTCATCTGGAAAATCCTCGTTGATCGGTTCTTTCTTAATAGGTGCGTTCAGAAATCCAAACTAGTGATCAACCACTACAAATTTCATACCTTTATTGTCTCGAATCTCTGAGTGAAATTCTTGTAATAGAAGGATCCAACGAATAAGTCTTGCTTTTGCTCCTTCTTCATTATAAGGTATCTCAACGAGGAGTGGTCTGTGAAGACTATGGTTTTCGATCCTAGTAGGCATGGACGGAACTTTTCCAACGCGAATGCTACGGCCAAGAATTCTTTCTCAGTCATAGTGTAGTTTTGCTGAGCGTCACTCAATGTCCTACTCGAGTAGTAGATCACATGTTGCCGATGATCGATACGCTATCCTAAGATAGCGCCAATGGCAAGATCTGAGGCATCACACATGATCTCAAATTGTTGGGTTCAGTCAGGAGCAGAAATGATAGGTGCAGATATCAGTTCTTACTTAAGCTTCTCCCATGATTTAAAACATCTATCGTCAAAATCAAAGAGCACATCCTTTGCGAGCAGGTTGGTTAAGGGTCTAGCGATTATACTAAAGTCCTTAATAAACCGTTGGTATAACCCAGTATGCCCTAAAAATGATCGGATATCCTTAACGCATTTGGTTGTTGGAAGCTTAGCGATTACTTCTATCTTAACTTTGTCAACTTCGATCCCTCTCCTTGAGATCTCATGGCCTAAGATAATCCCCCGTCTTACCATGAAGTAACATTTTTCTTAATTCAGAGTTAAGTTCTTTTCCTTGCATCTTTGAAGAACTAACTCTATGTGATGAAGACACTGGTCAAATGAATCTCCGTAGATAAAGAAATCATCTATGAAAATTTCTAGAAAACGTTCTACCATATCGGAGAAAAGACTGAGCATGCATTGTTGGAATGTCGCGGAGCGTTGCACAATCCAAAGGGCATGCGTCGGTAGGCAAAGGTTTCGAATGGGCAAGTAAATGTAGTCTTCTCCTGATCCTCTGCAGCAATGAGGATCTGATTGTATCCTGAGTACCCATCCAGAAAACAGTAGTAATCGTGTCCAGCCAAGTGTTCTAGCATTTGATTTATGAAGGGTAGTGGGAAGTGGTCCTTACGCGTGGTAGCATTCGATTTTGATAGTCAATACAAACACGAACCTTGATAGGTAGTCTTATTTGTACCAACTCCTTGTGTTCATTTTTCACTACAGTAAAGCCAGCTTTCTTTGGGAGAGCGTGGATAGGTTTAACCCATTGACTATCAAAAATGGGATAAATGATCTCATTATCTAATATTTTCAAAATTTCTGTCTTCACAGCCTCTTGCATTAATAGGTTAAGCCTACGTTGTGGGTCCCTCTTTGGAGTCGCATCATCATCCAAATGAATACGGTGTTGTACTATTGCTGGACATATCCCCTTGATGTCATTCATTGTCCATCCAATTGCTTCTCTATGTTTTCTTAAAATTGATATCAAGTTTCCTTTTGTGTCCCAGTCAGATGGGATGCTATGATGACTGGCAGGATTTCTCTTCCACTTAGGTAGCCGTACTTGATGTATTCAGACAAAGCTTTTAATTCTAAGGAAGGAGTGAATTTATTGGAAGGGAAATTTGGAATTTCTGTCTTGGGATTAGATACACTTAGACTTGATGCCTAATCCACTGCTGAATCAATGATCTGATCTAAATTAAAATCCTTAGACTTCAGATTAAACTCACTTTCCGTGTCTATCTCCCTTCTCTCTTCATGCTCACTTGTAAAATTTTCATTGGAGTTGACCTCAAATGTCTGATCATTCATATCCCTGGGTTGTTTTCCTACTTTGAAAACATTGACCTCTTTTGTCATGTCTCTAAAGGTCAATCGCATGGACTCGTTCCTACCATTGATTATGGCATTAGCTGTAGTAAGGAATGGGCATCCTAAGATGAATGGAGTTTGAAACCGTGGGTTTGACACAGGTTGGGTCTCAAGCACAATGAAGTCAACAGGGTAGATGAAATCCCAGACCCGAATAAGAACATCTGTGATATTTTCTTTGGGAACTTTCACAAATCGATCGGCTAACTGAATGGTTTCTCGAGTTGGATGTAGCTCGCCCAACCTAAATTGCTGGTATACTGAGAGAGGTAGCAAGTTGATACTTGCCCCTAGGTTAAGAAGTGCTCGGCTAATTTCTGTTTGTCCTATGATGCAAGAAATTGTAGGACATCTGGGATCTTTGTATTTCACCGGAATAGGACCAAACAGAAGTTCACTTATGTTGGTTGTTAAGAACACTTTTTTTTCTTAGTACAAATATCCTTAAGGAATTTAGCATACGCTGGGACTTGTTGGATTGCGTCAAGAGGAGGCACATTTAATTTGACCTGATTAAACATCTCGAGTATCATTTTCATGTGCATGTTTTATTGTTGTTCCTAAGCCTATTAGGAAAGGGTGCTACAGGCTTGTGAACTTGAGCAGTAGCTGTGTCCTTGTCAGATATTTGTGGAGCAGACTGAGATGAGCTAGTAGATGTGGAGGCAGGAATATGATCAATTTGGATTGGACTTCTTGGCTGGTAGACCTGATTGTCCTCCTTCTTTCCTAATCTAAGTGTATAAACTACATTACACTGGTTGATGTGAGAAATCCTGAATTCATAAGCTTGATTGGAATTCTTAGGGTTGACTAGCGGTTGACTAGGTAAAATACCCTTGGGCCTTTCGCTTAAAAAATTTGCTAATTGACTCATCTGAACTTCCAATCTAGATATGGCTTGTGCATGGTTATTCAACATTTGTCCTTGGTTTTGCATGAAGGCGGTTTGAGTCTTCAAGAATGCCTTCATACTCTCCTCCAGTTTACTGAGTTTTTCTCTGTCGGTTAGTTTGGAAAGAAGAAGAGGACGGTTGATTGGGAAAGTTTGCTTGAGAATTGGGATGGTGAATATTATAGGGAAAATTGGGCATGGGAGAATTGTTCGGGCCCTAAGAGAAATTAGAGTGATTTCTCCAACTAGGATTGTAAGTTTGTGAGTGGAGATTATTCTGCGGCCTTGTGTAGACCGCATTCAAGTGTTCCGGTGGTAATTAATGAGTTTAAAAAGTTGGGCACTCTTCGAAAACATCATTTGGTTCCTGACAATATAAACCCGGATTGTGTATCTATGGAGGGTTGATTTGGTTGACCTTGGCAAGCTCTTTTGTTTCTAGAGCTTCTATTCTTCTCATCAGAGTGACTATCTTAGCTTCAGCAGTGATGGATAATTGTAAGGATAGGATCCCTCCTTTTGAAGTTATAGATTGTGAATTTCTTGGCTTCTCAAAAGTTGGCTCCCATTAGAGGGTTTTCTCAGCTAGATCTTCAATCATCTTTTTCAAGAACCCCCCTGACACATGGTTTCTAACAAGATTTTTTTTTGATAATCCAAACAATTATAGAGAATCTGGCACTGACCCCATTTCTCTACACTGTGATGAGGGCACTGAGCTAAGAGATCTTTGAATCGCTCAAAGTATCTCCAGAATGGTTTGCTTTGCTCTTGCCTAAACTGCATGATATTTTTTCTGATGAGGGCAGCCTTGTGGATCGGGTAAAATTTCTTTAAGAAAGCCTTGACGAAATCGTCCCACATTGTGACTGAGTTCACAGCCAAGCTATACAACCATTTCTTAGTTAGGTCCTTTAGGGAAAAGAGAATGAAACGTAACCTAATGGCATCGTCTCCTAGCTGGGGAATGCGCATCATGAGGCATACTTTTTCAAATTTCCTAACAAAGAAGTATGCGTCCTCTTATTCTAAACTATGAAATTTCAGAAGAGTGTTGATGAGTTACGGTCAAAATTATTACTATTCGCTTCAAGAAATTTTATACAAGATGGGAGTGAGGTTCTGTTGGGTAAAACCGATCATGTAGCGATGCCATCACTAGTTCTGGATGCTGTGGAAGAGAAGTGTTTTCGGATCAATCTGGATAAAACAGGATCTCTCAACTACTCTTGCATGCTGCACACCACAAACAACGTATAAACAATAAAACAATCGAAAAGAATAAAAAACAAACAAAAGAAAGAGAAACAACCACCAATCCTTAGTTTAAGGTACATGGACCTAGACGACTCCTAACTGATCGATACTCCAGGCAGGTTGATGCAAAAATTAGACTACAAGCTAATCGGTCAGGAAAGGACAAAACTCGGTGGGAGGTATCCGGGCGTGAGCCTCAAACATGGAGTTTTCAAGGCTTAACCTCTCAATCCTCTTTCCTTAAGCACCGATTTTGCAGGAGTGTAGTTCTTACAATTTTTACCCTCGGTTAATCTCTTAGTGATTCTGAGACGTCCCTAGGGCCAACGTCTAGCAACTTTTAGTTAGGCTTGGGATTGTGAGTGCACTTGGAGATAATTTTTGGGCTAAAAAAGGGTGATGAAATCCCCACTTTATCTTGTTTATTTGGGTTTTGCTTCTTAATGTCAATTGTGCAAGTGTACAATGTATTCTCAACAATATAACACTCAAAGCGATAAATCACTCCAAAATATTAGCCCTATTCTATATGAAATGCATACGTATCTTTCTACAGCACTCTTCAAAAGAAATTGAAATGAATTGAAATAGATACGTGCTCTAAATGCAAAAGTCTAATCAAAATTTCAATTTAGCAACAAATAAATTTATGTTGAGTTATTATAAGTGTAAAGGTGAAGCATACAAGTAAACTAAAAATTTTAAAAAGCAATTTTGCGTGATTTTTGGCAACCCTACAGAAGAGCTTTTGTTAGTACTTCAATCAAAAAAATTCGCTTTTAAACGATTTTTCCGTGGGCAAATGAATTCTTCGTGCAATGTCTTTGGTCACCAATCTTGCTTCTCGTTATAGTTAGCTCCTTGGCAACATATCCTATACACAAAAACAAAGAAGAATCTTTAGTATTTGAACAATAAAGCCATTCCCTCCCCGGCAACGGCGCCAAAATTGATCGCCAAAAAGCATGCACAAGAATAAGTAAAAGAGTGATGATTGATGTTACTGCTTAGGCGATTCTATCGTAATAGCAAAGTGGCTATACGAGTCGTATTCACAAGGGGGAGAGCGATAAAAGCTTGAATGCGGCTTCTTTGTTCGTGGTAAAGATGTTTCTTGTCTCAAATAAAGAATTGAAAAGAAATAAATGTTGTTTCTTAGATTGTTTTGAAGATTGAAAAAGTAATTGTTTTGGTTTTTACAAGGGTAAAAATGCATTGCTAACTTTCTACTAATTGCTCCCACTAATTTCTAAGTTCTTGAAGATGTAGCCTCACAATGGATCATAGGCAAGTATAAACTTTATGCATTAGAATTATTCACGTTGGAGAACAAATGAAAGTTCTTCCCTTCACTTAGCTTTACTCGGCAAAACTTGAACATTCCCTTATCAAGATCCGATTGAAGGTAAGAATAAGGAAAGAAACAAGTATACTATTGGCATCGGTAAAAATGAATAGGGATATCTCTAACTTAAACAAGTAGTGTTTATAATCTATAAATCATCAAAAATAATTAAGCATGAAATATTAGAGTGGAAATACTTGTAAGTAAGTTAGAATTAGAACCCTCATCTTAAGATGTCATAGTTCTTATTTGCACAAGGCTTGTTTGACACTATTGACTTATTTAGGTTTTCAATCAAGTTATTAGAAATTAGTGGGTAAGTAGTCATTTAGCCATGCAATGGAAAAGTTAGCTAGACATGAGTAATAAAACAAGAGACAAGGAATAAAGGAAAGAAGTTCTACACCAATGCAAGAAAGTAAAAGTAAAAAAAGAAACACCAAGTGATGGAAAGAAGGAGAAGTATTACTGTATTGTCACCTTCAAATACAACTTGTACTCTCTCTCTCTCTCTCTCTCTCTCTCTCTCTCTCTCACTCTAATGGCTAAGCTAAGCGAAAGAAGAAGACAATACAAAAAAAACAAAGAAATACAACAACAAACTAGCCTAAACTTTTTATTCTCTGCATCTCCCCCTCTTTGGAAAACCAAGGGGGTATTCGTAGGCACAGGAGGAAAGAGTCCGGGGAACAATCCCTGGCCAGAAGTACTAGCTCAAAGGGCTAGTAAGGCCGCGGAAACGCAGCCAAAGCCGTGTTTCTGCGGCCACTCTGGCTTTGCCAGGGTGGCGCCGCCTGGTGTGACATGCTGATCTGTCCCCCTGGCAGTTGTGCAGCCTGGTTTCTGGATATCTGCATATGATTTTGACAGATTAGCTTTCCCAGGTTAATGGCTATATCTGTAGGCTTTAAATCACCAAATAAATGGGATTTAGGTCTTCTTCTTCATTTCATGCCATGGACCTAGAAACATACAAGAGAAGTGTTATTATATAAATTAATATTGAATAAATGTGAAGATGTGGTATGAAATATGCATGTTTAGAGACTAATCACCTCTGCATCTCCCCTCTCTGAAAAATCAAGGGGGTATTTATAGGCACGGAAGGAATGGAGTCCGGGAAACAATGCCTGGCCAGAAGTAATGGCTCAGAGGGGCTAGTACGACCACGGAAATGCGGCCAAAA
This sequence comes from Agave tequilana, assembly GCA_038442645.1. NCBI lineage: Eukaryota > Viridiplantae > Streptophyta > Magnoliopsida > Asparagales > Asparagaceae > Agave > Agave tequilana. The sequence continues at coordinate 123,477 of JAVJIF010012682.1, forward strand.
TCGCATTTCCGTGGCCACTCTGGCTTTGCCAGGGTGGCGCCGCCTGGTGTGACATGCTGGTCTGTCCCCTGTCAGTTGTGCAGCCTGGTTTCTAAATATCTGCGTCTGATTTTGACAGATTAGCCCCCCTAGGTCAATGGCTATATGTGTAGGCTTTAAATCACCAAATAAATAGAATTTAGGTCTTCTTCTTCATTTCATACAATGGACCTAGAAATATACAAAAGAAGTGTTATTAATAGAAATTAATATTGAATAAATGTGAATATGTGTTATGAAATATGCATGTTTAGAGACTAAACAACACGACAGTCAGCAACCTGAAAATTATCTAAGTGTTGAAGCTCAGATGCAGGGTTCACCTCAGAATCTCGTCTAATGATTGAAATGCGAAGCTCAGTGAAACCGTGTCTAAACTCCAAGACGCGAGGCTCACGTGAAGTCCGCGTTTGAAACACCACAACTTAGAATTTCTTTAAGTGTTGGAATCAGACGTGAGTCTCAGTGAAACTCGTGTCAAACCTTAGAGACGCGAGGTCACATAAAGTCTGGGTCAGAACTCCCCCACTTAGAAAAATTCTCTAAGTGTTGAGATCAAACGCAAGGCTCAATGAAGCCGCGTTCAACACAGACACAGACTCAAGCTGATGAAGCGCAGATGTGGAGGTCGTTAAATCCGCATCTTGCCTACTAGTGCAAGAGTCGCATCTGAAAATCAAACATGGCGTGAGCCGCGCATTGGCGGTTCAACTCAGAAGAAGCTTAAGAGTTAAGATAACTCTTCAAGTTTCTTAATGGTGAAAACCGATTTGAATGATCTTATTACCTGAAATGGGGGCCTTCTGCGTAGAGGAACCTCCCATTTGAACCTCTAAAGCGACAACACTAGAGGATGAAGCCACAGGCTTGGTCTTTGGGGCCATTTTGACAGTGAATTCTATGGAGAAGATGAAAAAAAGAAGAAAAGCTTAAAGCTTTTCTTAAGTTCTTAAAACTCTGGACGCAGAGTTCAATGGAGAAGAAAGAGTCTGATGATGACTCTTGAAAGATTGCTGTTTTTTTATAGACACAGTAATTGGCCAAGATATGCGACCCGTATCTCGAGACCAATCGTCGCCAAACGTGTGGCAACGTGCCCAGAACACGGACCTCACATTTTAATAGAACAGTGTCTCTTCAAGCTCCGTTAGACACGTGGCAACGCACCAAGAATGCGAGTCTCGTGTTTAACAGAGTCGCGTCTCTTTAGCAAAGAGAGGTCCGCATCTCCTCAACAAAGTGAGAGTTGTGTCTCCACTTTGAAGACCGCGTCTCTTTAGTATTCTCTGGCTAGAGAGCTACGCCTCTGTTCCCAGCAAGAACTGCAAGATTGCTATTGTAACACTCAGAGTCGCATTTCTACATCAAGTGAAAGTTTTGTCTTCACTTTAAAGGAACTCGCACTTTGATAACACAACAGAGTCGCATCTCTTCAACAAAGAGAATTTCGCGTCTCCATCTCGAAGTTTGCGTCACATCAATAAAGTGAAAGCTGCGTCTCCACTTCGATGTTCGCGTTTCTCTAATGAATAAGAGTCATGTTTCTATTTCAGACGAGGTCCGCATCTCCAACGCAACATGACCTTTGCGTCTACAAGATCTGTGTTCAGTCTCTACTTCTGCAATTAGTTCAACAGTACACTGACAAAAATAGATGACTATTCTCCCGGTTCAACAGTACACCAACACCAGCTCAGATCACCGATGAGGTCTGGACTGCGTACCTAGACACTTATGATGATCATCTCTGGTGGTTTCAAAGAGTTTAATAGTACACTTACGAAGATCAAGATCTGTAAATCACCTAGAGGGGGGGTGAATAGGTGAAAGTGCTAATCTAGAAACTAAATGCTCTAAATGCGAAGCTAATGCAAATTTTGCAACACACTTAATACAACACACAAGTGTAGCTGAATTCCCCGTGAAGGGCTCTGGACTAACTCCTCTTGATTCCCCTGAATGGGTTGAGGTGCTATGTGAAACTCTTGTGGTTAAGTACAAGTGAGGCACACACAAATAAGCCAAGCATATAAGGATGATAAGCAATATGAAATAATGCAAGGCAACACAAGCAATATGAATGATATGAATGAAGAATGATGCTTTGCACAATTAAAAGAGAGAGAGAGTTGAGAGACAATGGATCAAACGCAAAAGCCAAGATATGTTTCGAGGTTCGAGCCCCTAGCTCTACATCCCCGCCTTCACCACCGTGAATGATTTCCAATCCACTATCTCCCACCGAGGGAACCTCTACCGAAGAGGATTTGTTACAACAAAGGAGTACCAAACTCCTCTCTCAAACACCGCCTCACAACCGAGGGGTAGGCCCGTAGCCAATACAACAACCACAAACACCTCTACCGAAGAGGGTTACAACCAATCTCCACCTCTCACTAGAGGGAGCAAACCAACCAACTCAACCTCTACCAAAGAGGGAGCAAACACCAATCCAAATCAACCTCACCAAGAGGGATACAAGAAATCAAGGGGTTTACAACAAGTGGTATATCTCAACCACAAACCTCTTTCTTTTTCTCTTTTCCACAAAACAAGGATCCTAATAGAATAGGATAGATGATAAGCTCAAGTGTGAAAAACAAGTGTTTTGATCAAAGAAAAACTCTTGGGAAAATACCAAATAGATATTGAAATGAAGAATAAATAAACCAATTTCCCAAAACCTATTTTCTTTGAAAATAACAAAACACTTAAAACAAATAAGATGGATCTTTGGCATTTAAAACTCTTTTGAAAACTTGTAAAAACACTTCAGAAAAGTAGGAATTTTTGCTCTTAAAAATCTTAGTTAAAACCATGAAGAGATGGGGTATTTATAGCCCCAAAATAAAACTAGCCGTTAGGCTGATCTGGCAGCCTGACAGGCTACCGGTCGGCCGGCCCGGCCGACCGCCAACGGTCAGAAATGTGACCGTTGGGGCACCCCAGTCGACCGCCCCGGCGACCGAAATAAACAGAGAGCACTGCTCTCAGGTTCGGTCGGCCGCCCGGCCGACTGTCCCTGTTACTGCCAAACGTGCACAAGCTTGTGCACGCAGTCAATCGCAAGGGTCGATCGGCCCTTTGTACGGTCGACCCGTGCGGTCGGCCATCCTGGCCTGTCAGCCACTGTTCAGGGACAGAAAACACATGTTAAAATATTTCTAAAAATTCTTTTAAGTCTTGTAAAAATACACAAAAATAGTTTTATCCTTTTGCATTGATATGTAAACATGTGATAAAAATTTCAACTCAATTATCAAGTAATTTGAACTATTTTGTGTCTTAACATTTTTACCAAAAACCAAAACATGTATTTTATCAAACTTGTATTTTTTTCAATAGGAAATCTGATTTTTCCTAAAACTCATGAATAGACATATCAAAATAAGTTTGTTTAAGATATGAAGCATGTATGTAAATTGAACACATCTAATATACATAAAAACCATTTAAACTTGTTTTGATCAATCTATTCATGAAAACAATATCGGTTAAACTAAAAATCGAAAAAACCAATATCCAAACATAAAACTTGTGTGTGTTGTGCACTTGAGCATACCAACTATTCTAAGCTTAAAAATGGATCTAAAACACACTAAACTCTATGATACCTAAGTCTTCTTGATGATCTTCAATCTTCAGGTCGGCTTGGTCCCAAAAACTTGATCCACCGAGTGCAAATGAGTGATCTTGAAGCTCGGGCACCAGAATCACTATGAAAAGCTCCAAAACTCCTTTGTTGAAGCTAATCACCAACTAATATCTTGATACATGCTCTGAAACTAAATCACAAGATTATTAGTAAACATAACTACATGAGTTATCATCATCAAAACTAGAGTGGAAGGCCTTTGGCCAACAATCTCCCCCTTTTGATGATGACAAAACTCATGAGTTATATATGCATGGATTAAAGTTAAGCTTCAAAGAAGCTCCCCCTTAACTCATGCATTAAACAAATAAACAATAATAATATATAATGAAGGCTCTTAAACATGAATGCATAGAAATGCATAAACAATAAAAGTTTTAGATACCATGAAATGTTCAAAACAAAAACATGTTCTAGATACCAATTAAAATTAAACTAAATTAAACTTAATATATGCAAAGCATAAATGTGCATATATAAACTCAAAAACTTTCTCCCCCTTTTTGTCAATCATCAACAAAGGGGTAAACAATCAAAACAAAACAAAATCTTCTCCCCCTTTTTTTAATACAAAGAAACAATCTTCGATAAGGGGTAAAAGCAAAATCAAATCAACAAATTTTTCTCCCCCTTTTTGTTCGAAACAAAGAATCAATAAAAGGGTTAAATAAAAAAATGTTCTCCCCTTTTTGTCTAAAACAAAACAAAACCAATAAGGGGTTACATTCAATTAAGATATCAATTAAAAATATGTCAAAGTAGAGCATCTTGTTACCAATTAAAAGTAAACAAAAAATATTGATACCAATTTTAAGCAAAACACATGAAAATCTTGATACCAATTGAAATGAAACATAATAAATTTTGAATTGTCTAACAAAAATTTTGATACAATTGTAAATAATTTCATTTTGAACATATGATACCAATTTGAAATTTTCAATCATAAAGTATGGGAGTGAAAAACAAATACTAATGAAAGATGAGATACAACTTTCTCCCCCTTTATGTGTTGGCCCAAAGGCCTTCCACCCTAGTTTTGATGATGATTAACTCATGTAGTTATGTTTACTAATATTCTTGTGATTTTAAGTTTCAGATCGTTAACCAAGATATTAGTTAGTGATTAGCTTCAACAAGGAGTTTAGAAGCTTTTCATGGTGATTCCAGGGCCAAAGCATTAAGATCATACCTTGCCTAGCTCATGGATCACGGTGTTTGTGGATCGAGTCACCTTGAAGATGAAAATCATCAAGAAGACTTGGTATCCATAGTTTAGTGTGTTTAGATCCATTTGTAAAGCTTAGTATAGTTGATATGCTCAAGTGCTCACAAACACACACGTTTTCATGTTTTTGAATTGGTTTTCATGAATGATTGATCAAAACAAATTTACATGGTTTATATGTATTATAGATGTATTCTAGTATACATACATGCTTAAACATCTTAAACAAACTTATTTTGACTATCTTATTCATGTATTGAAAAATCAAGTTTGATAAAAATACAAGTTTTGTTTTTGATAAAATTTGCAAGACTCAAAAATGAATTGATATAATTGATATATGTCTTGAAATTTTTATCACTTGTTTGTGTTTTAATATAAAATGTTAAAACAAGTTTTGTGGATTTTTAGAAGACTTAAAAGATTTTTCAAAATATTTTTAAACTATTTTTCTGACCCTGTTTTCTGTTACAGGCTTCAACCAGTCGACTACTTAACTGACTTAGTCGACTTGGGATGAAGTCGGTCGACCGGGCCGGTCAACCGATGTGCACAGATCTGTGCACGTTTGGCAGCTCTGGGACGGTTGACCCGGCGGTCGACCGGGACTGAAAGCAGTGCTCTCTGTTTGTTTGGGTCGACCGTGCCGATCGACCGTGGTTGCCCAACGGTCACATTTCTGACCGTTGGCGGTCGACCGGGCCGGTCGACCGTTAGCCTGTCAGGCTGCCACATCAGCCTAACGACTAGTTTTCTGTTTGGGCTATAAATACCCCAACTCTTGGGGTTTTAGCTAAGGTTTTTACAAGAGAAAAATTCTCAGTTTTCCTGAGTTTAAAACAAGTTTTCAAAAGAGTTTTTGGGCTTTAAACTTCCAATCTTTATTGTTTTGGGTTTTTGGAAAATCAAAGAAACGAGGTTTTTGGATATTGATTTGGTCTTTTATTTCTATCATCTACAAGAGATTTCCCAAGTAGTTTTTTTTTGTTGCTTGTTTCCAAAAACACCTTGATTCCACACTTGAGCTATCATACTATCCTAATCTATTAGGATCCTTGTGTTGTGGAAAGAGAAAAGAGAGAGATTGTTTGTGGTTGAAAGAAACCACTAGTTGTACACCCTTGTTCTTGTTGTATCCCTCTTTGGTAGAGGTGATCGGGTGATTGGTTTACTCCCTCTAGTGAGAGGTGGAGTTTGGTTTGTAACCCTCTTCGGTAGAGGTGTTGGTTGTTGGTTGTATTGGCTACGGGCCTACCCCTCGGTTGTGAGGCGGTATTTGAGAGAGGAGTTCGGTACTCCTTGTGTTGTAACAAATCCTTCTCGGTGAAGGTTCCCTCGGTGGGAGTCCTCGGTGGACGTTATAGTGGATTGAAAATCCTACACGGTGGTGTAGGCGGGGATGTAGAGCAAGGTGCTTGAACCTCGAAACATATCTTGTTGTTTGCGTTTGATCCACTTGTCTCTCAACTCTCTCTCTCTCTCTCTTTATATTGTGCAAAGTATCATACTTCATTCATATCATTTATTGCTTGTGTTGTCTTGCATCTTTATCCTTATATTGCTCATTGGCTTGCTTGCTGTGTGTACCTCACTTATACTTAACCACAAGAGCTTCACATAGCACCTCAACTCATTCAAGGGGAATCAAGAGAAGTTAGTCCAGAGCCCTTCACTGAGAATTTGGCTACACTTGTGTGTTTTATTAAGTGTGTTGCAATAATTTGCATTAGCTTCCGCATTTAGCGCATTTAGTTCACTAGATTAGCACTTACACCTATTCACCCCCCCTCTAGGTGTTTTTCAATTGGTATCAGAGCTAGTGCTCCTGATACTTAGGCTTAACATCCTAGGAGTGAGATCCATTTGTTTGCTAATCTTGTTTGCATTTGCGTGTTTGCACACATATAGTTTTTACCATGGACTTCATGACCCCACCTAGTTTTGACCTTTCCAACATTCTTGTTTGGAAGATTAGGATGTCCATTTATTTACAAACCCTAGGACATAAGGTTTACCTTGCCATTACCAAGGAATCCTTCCTTAGTGATAGCAATCATATAGGGGCCAATGCACAAGCCCTTGAGGCCATTAGAACACGCTTTTAAAAGATTATCTTATGCTTGTTTCTAATCTTGATTCCGCTTTTGTAGTGTGGAACAATTTGACGACAACCACCACCTCCAAGCTTCAAGAACAAATTCAACCGGAGGAATCTAGTGGAGAATCCGAGCCACAACAATGCTTTACGGTCCAAGGGAATGACTCCCTTGAGGTACACTCGGAACCCACTTAGATGATAATGATGATGCTAGTTCTTCATGTGATGATATTGTAGATCCCCATGCTTTAAATGAGAACTTTCTATTGTGTGTGAAAAACTAATAGAAAAATACAACCTTTTGAAAAAGAAGACTTGTGCTTTAAATAAGAAAGGAGAATTTGTCTTCTAAGCTTAACATGGTTTTGCAAGAGAAGGAGGAGATTTCTAATGAAAGGGATTCATTGAGATCTCAACTTGATCTTGCACTTAAAGAAAATGAATTTGTAAAATCTAAAAATGATTGCCATGCTATTTTAAAGAAAAATGAAAACTTGTCTTCTAAAGTAGATTTTGTTTTAAAAGAGAATGTTGCTTTGAAAAACAAAATTATTTCTATTTCAAATGATTTAGATGGTGTTTAAAGAAAAATATTGTTTTGCAAAATAAAATGGATGCTCATGTTTGTCATGCTAGTGTAGCTTCTTCATCTAGTCTACCTAATGCATGTACCTCTTCTTCTAAGATTAATGATGATATTTGTATGTTAAAGAAGAGAGTAGATTGTTTGGGCTCCACTATGAGCCAATGTGTCATGAACCACTCACGTTTGGAAACCTTGGTTCGAAAGAAACAAGTTCCATCCGTTATGCATGCACACCCTCCACGGCATACACATGCTCATCACGGACACTCTCATCACATGTATGCTCATGTGTATACTTGTACACATTGTGGACGTAAGGGCCACCTTGCTAAATTTTGCTTTGATAGAATACATGTTGAGATTTAGCAAATAAGTTTGTTTGGGTTAGAGAAGGGACTAACCCCCATGGACTCAATAAGATATGGGTACCAAAGACCACCCCTCCTTTATTTGATGTAGGTGTGGGCTCCCACATGACGTGAGAGTGATGACACCTTGGAGTGGATGCGTTCCGTACTTAAAGGAAATCAATTGGATGCATCACTTTCAAGGGAAGTTTGGTGGAGATGACCACCACGTGTTTGGAGAACTAGAGCGGTGCCCTCATTGGTTTTGGTATCAAATCTCTAACTCCTTATTTATTGTTTACATGGTTTCCATGTTTATCTTTTATAGCATGTTTCATTGTTTAGTGATTAATATGAAAATGCCATGTTAATTAGATTCTTGACATACATGTATAGTATTTGAGACACCCATGTTTAATATGGATTATTGTTTTGTGTTCTCGTATTTGATTAGCTATCATGTACATTATAAATCTAATAACATGTGGATATTCATAATAATCATGTTTATTTTTATCATGTTGATTTTTATTGTGTTTTGATGCTTCATGTTAAGGTTACATGTTTAAGTGTTAGTTTTCATTAAGACTAGTTATATACTTGTGCATATAGTGGGCCACAAATAAATCTATATATGTTTGAACTTGATTGCTTATTTGAACCCATTAGATGTGCTAGTATAGTCTAGTTTTGATGATTCATACATTTTAAACTTGTATTCCTATTTTTTCGATTTGTTTTATGATTGTGTGTTTCACTTCATGTATATGTGTATTTTGCCAAACTTTAAGATATACATGTATACCCCTTGAGTCATTTGCCTTTCATGCAAATCTATATATATGGACTCAATTGTGTTTAGGGATATGTATGTATACTTTTGTGTTGACAATTCATACATATACCTTGAAATGAAATTTGTTTTGGTGAAAATTTAGTTTTTTCTTGATTTCGTGTTTATTTGTTTAACTTCATGTATATGTCTATTTTATCTAAATTATTGTTATACATATACATCCTTTTGAGCCACGTACCTTAATGCATAATCTTTGTGGACTCGTTGTGTTTGGATATGTATGTACACCTTAATTTGTGTAGGACATACATATACCTTGAAGATTAAATTTTGATGATCTTCATGTTTTCTTGTTTCAAGGAATTTTGAGCTTAATTGGAAATTTCATAATGCCATGTCACACATTACTTGTACACTCACCATTTTTAAAATATTTCTCATGAGTATGTTTTCATGAGCATGTATGGACTTTATTGAATATTGAGTGTTTTTAAGTGCTATGTGATCTACATGTGTTTTATGAAAATTATTTTTAGTTTATTCTTGGTTGAAGGATTTCGTGCTAGTTTACAACTTTTTCTTTTAACCAGTTACGGTATTCTTCATTTGGTAGAGTTTTTCAAACAAAGCTTATTTTTTCAAATCTATTTTTAAAAACCCCTACCCTTTACGGGAGGTTGGATGAGAGTCCATGCCTTGTATGTTTATATTGAAAATCATTTTAAACTTGTGCATGAGATGGGAGGTAGTTATATGAGTTATACCATGCTTTTATTGTTATGTCAATTGGTATCATTGAACTCTTTCAATTGGTATCAATCTTGATTCTTTTGTGTACTCATATGTGTTTGTGTATGTATACTTTCAATGGTATCAATTTCTATTGGTATCTAATTTTCATACATATATGTTTTATTTGTGACCAAGATATAAATTTTCACAAATCTTGTTTATGCTAGAGCTTGAACTTCACTTTATTTCAATTGATTTAGTTTTCAATTGGTATCTTATTTCAAGCCTACGCATAGTTTTTGTTGGTATTTCAAAAAGGGGAGAACATTATTTTTTTATTGTTTTGATTGACAAAAAGGGAAGAAAGATTTTTACCCCTCATTTATTGTTTTGATTGTTTACCCCTTTGTTGATGTTTGACAAAAAGGGGGAGAATAATTTGTGTTTTATATGCATACTTATGTTTTGATTGTTTACCCCTTTGTTTTGATTGTTTACCCCTTTGTTGATGTTTGACAAAAAAGGGGAGAATAATTTGTGTCTTATATGCATACTTATGTTTTTGCATATATTAAGTTTTATTGGTATCTAGAGCATCTAGTGTTTTTGTTAATGTTTTATTAATTAATTGGTATCTAGAGCTTCTAGAACATGTTTATGTGTTTTATGCATGTTGATGCAAACATATTTATGTACATTCATTGTATATCTTTTGTTTATTTGTTTATGCATGAGTTAAGGGGGAGCTTCTTTGAAGCTTAACTTTAATCCATGCATATATAACTCCATGAGTTTTGTCATCATCAAAAAGGGGGAGATTGTTGGCCCAAAGGCATTCCACCCTAGTTTTGATGATGATTAACTCATGTAGTTATGTTTACTAATATTCTTGTGATTTTAAGTTTGAGATCATTAACCAAGATATTAGTTGGTGATTAGCTTCAACAAGGAGTTTAGAAACTTTTCATGGTGATTCCAGGGCCAGAGCATCAAGATCATACCTTGCCTAGCTCATGGATCACGGTGTTTGTGGATCGAGTCACCTTGAAGATGAAGATCGTCAAGAAGACTTAGATATCCATAGTTTAGTGTGTTTAGATCCATTTGTAAAGCTTAGTATAGTTGATATGCTCAAGTGCTCACAAACACACACGTTTTCATGTTTTGGAATTGGTTTTCATGAATGATTGATCAAAACAAGTTTACATGGTTTATATGTATTATAGATGTATTCTAGTATACATACATGCTTAAACATCTTAAACAAACTTATTTTGACTATCTTATTCATGTATTGAAAAATCAAGTTTGATAAAAATACAAGTTTTATTTTGATAAAATTTGCAAGACTCAAAATGAATTGATATGATTGATATATGTCTTGAAATTTTTATCACTTGTTTGTGTTTTAATATAAATGTTAAAATAAGTTTTGTGGATTTTTAGAAGACTTAAAAGATTTTTCAAATATTTTTAAACTGTTTTTCAGACCCAGTTTTCTGTTCCAGGCTTCAACCAGTCGACTACTTAACTGACTTAGTCGACTTGGGATGAAGTCGGTCGACTGGGCCGGTCGACCGACGTGCACAGATCTGTGTACGTTTGGCAGCTCTGGGACGGTTGACCCGGACGGTCGACCGGGACTGAGAGCAGTGCTCTCTGTTTGTTTAGGTCGACCGTGCCGGTCGACCGTGGTTGCCCAACGGTCACATTTCTGACCATTGGCAGTCGACCGGGCCGGTCGACCGTTAGCCTGTCAGGCTGCCACATCAGCCTAACGGCTAGTTTTCTGTTTGGGCTATAAATACCCCAACTCTTGGGGGTTTTAGCTAAGGTTTTTACAAGAGAAAAATTTCCAGTTTTCCTGAGTTTAAAACAGGTTTTCAAAAGAGTTTTTGGGCTTTAAACTTCCAATCTTTATTGTTTTGGGTTTTTGAAAAATCAAAGAAAACTAGGTTTTTGGGATATTGATTTGGTCTTTTATTTCTATCATCTACAAGAGATTTCCCAAGTAGTTTTTCTTTGTTGCTTGTTTCCAAAAACACCTTGATTCCACACTTGAGCTATCATACTATCCTAATCTATTAGGATCCTTGTGTTGTGGAAAAGAGAAAAGAAGAGAGATTGTTTGTGGTTGAAAGAAACCACTAGTTGTACACCCTTATTCTTGTTGTATCCCTCTTTGGTAGAGGTGATCAGGTGATTGGTTTACTCCCTCTAGTGAGAGGTGGAGTTTGGTTTGTAACCCTCTTCGGTAGAGGTGTTGGTTGTTGGTTGTATTGGCTACGGGCCTACCCCTCGGTTGTGAGGCGGTGTTTGAGAGAGGAGTTCGGTACTCCTTGTGTTGTAACAAATCCTTCTCGGTGAAGGTTCCCTCGGTGGGAGTCCTCGGTGGACGTTATAGTGGATTGGAAATCCTACACAGTGGTGTAGGCGGGGATGTAGAGCAAGATGCTCAAACCTCGAAACATATCTTGTTGTTTGCGTTTGATCCACTTGTTTCTCAACTCTCTCTCTCTCTTTATATTATGCAAAGCATCATACTTCATTCATATCATTTATTGCTTGTGTTGCTTTGCATCTTTTATATTGCTCATCCTTATATGCTTGGCTTGCTTGTGTGTGTGCCTCACTTATACTTAACCACAAGATCTTCACATAGCACCTCAACCCATTCAATGGGAATCAAGAGGAGTTAGTCCAGAGCCCTTCACGGGGAATTCGGCTACACTTGTTGTTGGCCCAAAGGCCTTCCACTCTAGTTTTGATGATGATTAACTCATGTAGTTATGTGTACTAATAATCTTGCAATGTTTAAGTTTCAGATATTTAACAAGATATTAGTTGGTGAAAGCTTCCACACATCTTTCACAAGGTGATTCAAGAGCCTAAGCATCAAAGATGACATCTAGCACTCATTGGAGTCAAGCTTGGTGAATCACGGTTTGGACCGAATCAACTTGGAAACGGCGCTTTACAAGAAGATTTAGGTATCCCTAATTTAGTTTGTATTTAGAGCCTAATTGTAAAGATTAGATTAGTATGATATGCTCAAGTTCACAACACACACGTTTCATGTTTTGAATATTGGTTTTTGGTTTTTCGTTTGTTTTAGTTTTAACCGATCTTGGTTGTCATGAATAGATAGATCAAAACTAGTTTACATGGTTTAATGTATATATGATTTGTTGTATATACATGCATGCTTTAATTTCCTAGACAAACTTAGTTTTGACTCCTTTATTCATGTGTTATATGTTTTGGTATTTTTGACAAAACATATTTTGGAATTAATGACAAAAACTATGATATATTTTGTTTCATGTATATTGGATTTCTATCCATATGCATCATGTTTTTGTATCTGGAAGTGTTTTGGACAAAACGTATTTTCTATTCAAGTTTTAGAAAATACAGTTTTTGGTTTTTGGTAAAAATGAAAAGACATAAAAATAGTTTTAATTGCTTGATATTTGAGTCAAAACTTTTATCACATGTTTATATATCAATGCAATTTGACAAAACTATTTTGGGGATTTTTAGTAGTTTATAAGAATTTATTGGATATTTATTTCCCCAGATTTCTGACCTGTTTTGGTGTCTGCCAGGCTGATCGGTCGACCGGTAGGTCGACCGCACCATGTAGACGGGCGAACCGGGTCGACCGACGTGCATAGAAACGTGCACGCTGGCTACACCTATAGACGGTCGACCGTGCCGTCGACTGACTGAGAGCAGGTTTGCTCTCTGTTTGTTTGGGTCGACCGGGCGGTCGACCGCTAGCGCCAACGGGTCAAAAATTGACCGTTGGGCGGTCGACCGGGCGGTCGACCTTCAGGGTAATTCTGGCAAAAATTACAGCCAACGGCTATTTTCTGGATTAGCCTATAAATACCCCATTTGCTAGAGTTTTTCTCTAAGAATTTTTTGTGCGAATTTTTCCCTACTCTCTGGTGTTTTCAAAGCAATCAAAAGAAGTTTTTTGAACTTGAATTGAACAATCATTTTGGTGTTTTTGCTAGGGTTTGAAAAATCAAAGAAAGGGCTTTTGGGAAAAGATTTTGATTGAACCTCTCTATCTTGGTTTCAGTTTTTCCCAAGGATTTTTCTTTGTGATTTTGATTTCCATTCCATTGGTTTTCTCCACACTTGAGCTACATCTACTATCTCATTCTATAGGATATTTGTGTGGGAGAAGAAATTGTTTGTGGTTACTTGTTGAACCACCAAGTTGAAAACCCAATCTTTGTTTGGCTTTGTGCCTTGGGTTGTATCCCTCAAGTTGTGAGGTGATCCTTGTGTTTGCTTTGTGCTAATCCCTTAAGTTGTGAGGTGATTGTTTGTTGGTTTGGAGCTTGCCTCAAGGAGGAGGTTGTGGTTGTAAAGAGAGGAGTTGGGTACTCCTTGTGAGAGTTCTTTGTGGACTTGCTAGTGGATTAGAAATCCTTCGTATGTCGAAGGCGGGGATGTAGAGCTGGGTGCTCGAACCTCGTAACATATCTTGTTGTTTGCGCTTGATCCATTGACTCTCTCTCTATCTCTCTCTTTACTTTGTGCCTTGCAATTATTCATATTGTGCATTCATACTGCTTGGCTTGGTTGTGTGTGCATCATTTGTTGATCACACTTGAGTGTATTGCATTAAGTTTTAAATTCCGCATTTAGTTTATAGATTAGCCATATCACCTATTCACCCCCCTCTAGGTGACTTTTCATTTGGTATCAGAGCTAGCGCTCCTGATATTTAGGTTTAACCACCTAGGAGTGAGATCTTGGTTTGCTAATCTTCATTTGCATTTTCATTTGCACACATTTAGTTTGCACTTATGGCTAGCCCTTATGTTTGATCATTTTAGACTTGATGCTTGGAAGGCTAATATGACTAAACATTTAAAAGACCTAGGACATCTAGTTTATCAAGCCATTACCATAGAATCCCTCCCAAATAGTGGCAAGCATAAGAAGGCCAATGCATTAGCACTTAGGGCACTTAGAGCATCTCTAAATGAACATTTATTACATGTTTTTGATCGTTATGATTCGGCTTTTGCAGTTTGGAGCATCTTGACTTCTCCCGAACTTCCAAGGATTATCAACAAGATGAGGAGATCTAAGAGAGAAAAGTCCGAAGAGCAATGCCTCATGGTCCAAGGGAAAAACTCCCTTGAGGTACAATCGGATTCTCAAATAGATGATAGCTCTAGTTCCTATTGTCATGGATGTTTTGAAGTTCAAACTTTAAATATGGAACTTGTTCAAAAGCTTGAGAATTTGTTAGAAAAACATGATTTGTTGATAGAAGATAATCTTGTTTTGAAAAATGAATTAAAGGATTTATGCTCTAATTTTGAATTGATGTTGCAAGAGAAGGAAGAGATTGCAAGTGAATGTGACTCACTTAAATCTCAACTCGAACTTGCTTTAAAGGAAAATGAATTTTTGAAAAACAAAAATGATTGTGATGATGTTGTAAAGCACAATGAGATTTTATCTTCAAAATTAGATCTTGTTTTTAAAGAAAATGTTACCTTGAAAAATGAAATTAATTTCATAACAAAAGAATTGGATTTGGTTTTGAATAAAAATAAATCTTTGCAAAATGATATTGATATTCATGTTTGCCATGCTAGCATAGCTTCTACTTCTAGCACTTCCGTTGCATGCTCCACTTTATCTTCTAGCATTGAAAATGATATAAATAATTTGAAGAAAAGTGTTGATTGTTTGGGCTCCACTTTGAGCCAATGTGCTTTAAATCACACTCGTTTGGAATCCTTGGTTCGCAAGAAACAAGCTCCAACTATGCATGCACACCCATCACGGCATACACGTGCTTCCCACGGTCACCACCATCACACGTATGCTCATGTGTACACTTGTACACATTGTGATCGAAAAGGCCACCTTGCTAGATTTTGCTATGATAGATTACATATTGAAAATTTAGCAACTAATCTTGTTTGGGTTAGGAGAGATACTAACCCCCATGGACCCACAAAGAAATGGGTACCAAAAACCACCGCTTTATCTTTTGATGTAGGTGGGAGCTCTCGCATCACTTGAGGGCATTGGTGCCTTGAGGTGGATGCATTCTAAGCTAAAAGGAGAACCATTTGGATGCTTCACTCTCAAGGAGATTAGGTGGGAGGACCACCGGCTTTTTGGAGACATGGAAAGTTGCCTCTTCGGTTTTGGTAACAATCCCTTACTCCATTTAGTGTTTACATGCTTTCTAGGTTCATCTTTTATAACATGTTGTGTTTTGTTGTTCATTATGCATTGTGCCATGGTCATTAGATTAAGGTTGTACATGTTTAGTTACTTGAGCACCCTTGCTTCATATGGATCTATATTTAGTGTCTCACCTTGTTTAAACTAACATGTATGCTCTAGATCTAGTGCACATGCCTATGCATAATGATCATTTGATGTTCATGATTGTATGACTTTCATTTTAATGATTCATGTTTTGAATAGTGTGTTTATTGCTATGCATGTATTGCAATTTGATATCTCCATTGTTTAGATGAATCCATAATTTGTGTTTTCACAATTGTTTTGATATTATGTATATCATGATTCTTATAGCATGTGGATCGTTTTTATAATATTATTGTTTTATGACTCGTTTTATGCTTCATGAATTGATTACTTGTTTAGATGTTAGTTTTCATTAAGACTTGGATTTATACTTGTACATAGAATGGGCCACAAGTAAACCTCTATATATGTTTGTGCTTGGATGCGTATTTGTACCCATTAGATGTTTCAGTATAGTCTAGTTTTGATGATTCATGCATTCAAACATGTATTCCTATTTTTGATGTGTTTTCTATGATAAAGTGTTTTCACTTCATGTATATGTCTATTTTGGCAAACCTTAAGATATACATGTATGCCCCTTGAGTCATTTGCTTTTCATGCAAATCTATATTTTGGACTCAATTGTGTTTAGGGATATGTATGTATACTTTAGTTTGTACATGACATACATATGCCTTGAAGTTTAAATCGTTTTGATGATTTTCATTTATTTCTTTTGGATAATTTCTTTTGATAATAAAAACCTAGTTTTTCAAGTTTTCATGTTTTCAAGGAAATTCATATGAGCCTAATTGAATATTTTCATGATTGATATGTGTCACATTATACTTGTACACTCACTTTATTAGTTTACTCATGATTTGTTTTCATGAGAATTTGAATGAGCTTTATGGACTTTGAGTGCTTAGTGATCATGTGATTTACATGTGTTTCATGAAAAACAACTTTGTTTTATTCCTTACTTGAAGGATTTCGTACTAGTTTTAAAAGTTTTTCCTATAACTAGTTGCGATATTCTTCAATTTGGTAGAGTTTTTCAAACAAAGCTTATTTACAAACCTATTTTTGAAAACCCCTACCTTTTATGGGCGGTTGGATGGGAGATCATGTTCATGTATACTTTAAAATGAAAATCATTTAAATCTTGAACCATGATTGGGAGGTATAGTTGATATGAGTCATACACTTGATCTTATTCTTGTTTCAATTGGTATCATTGAATTCTTTCAATTGGTATCAATCTTGACTTTCTTGTGTATACTCATATACGTTTTGTTTTATATATGTATGCTTACACTTCATATAGTATCAATTTCAATTGGTATCTATTTCTTACATACATATATAGATGATTTATTTGTGCTTATTATATCCCTATATCTTGAAGCACAAATTTTGGTTATGTTAAGCTTGAGTTTTTCATACAAGCTTTATCATAATTTTAAGATTGCTAAGCTTGAATTTTTAATGAATATCATGTTTCAATTGATTTAATTTTCAATTGGTATCATTTCAAGCCTATGCATATTTTCTTTTGGTATTTCATAAAGGGGGAGAAAACTCGTACTTTATATTGGTATTTGGTTTACCATTGTTTTTGTTTCCCACTCCCTAACTTTATGATATTAAAGTAATTGGTATCATATGCTTATAATGAAAAATATCTTCTTTTGGTATCAAGATGCTATTTGTTTCCTTTAATTTGGTATCAATTTTTATTATCTATTGGTATCAAGTTTACATTACTTGTTTTCATTTTGATATAAAATGTTATTTTTCAATGCCTTGTTTTATTTCAAATAGGATTTGGTATTTCTCAAAGTTTGTTATTTTCAATTGGTATCATATTGACTTTGGTTTTACCTCTTGGAATAATTTATGGCTTCTTTGTTTTGAACATTTAGGGGAGAAGTATTTATTCTCATTATGTTTTGTTTTTACCCCTTTGTTGATGATTGACAAAAAGGGGGAGAAGATTTGTAGTTTATATGCATGGTTGATTTATGCATATGTTTTAGTTGGTTTTCATTAGTAATAATATGCTGGTTTCAATATTATTGTTTTTTATGATATCAAGAGCATGATAATTTATTTGTTTATTTAATTGGTATCAAGAGCATTTGTTTTATTAGTATCAAGAGCATGTTTCATATGCATATTCATTTTATGTCAAGAACCTTGTTTATATGCATCTCTATTGTTTGCTTATCTTTATGCATGAGTTAAGGGGGAGCTTCTTTGAAGCTTTACTTTAATCCATGCATATATAACTCCATGAGTTTTGTCATCATCAAAAAGGGGGAGATTGTTGGCCCAAAGGCCTTCCACTCTAGTTTTGATGATGATTAACTCATGTAGTTATGTGTACTAATAATCTTGCAATGTTTAAGTTTCAGATATTTAACAAGATATTAGTTGATGAAAGCTTCCACACATCTTTCACAAGGTGATTCAAGAGCCTAAGCATCAAAGATGACATCTAGCACTCATTGGAGTCAAGCTTGGTGAATCACGGTTTGGACCGAGTCAACTTGGAGACGGCGCTCTACAAGAAGACTTAGGTATCCCTAGTTTAGTTTGTGTTTAGAGCCTAAATGTAAAGATTAGATTAGTATGATATGCTCAAGTTCACAACACACACGTTTCATGTTTTGAATATTGGTTTTTTGGTTTTTCGGTTTTAGGTTTAACCGATCTTGGTTTTCATGAATAGATAGATCAAAACTAGTTTACATGGTTTAATGTATATATGATTTGTGTATATACATGCATGCTTTAATTTCCTAGACAAACTTAGTTTTGACTCCTTTATTCATGTGTTATATGTTTTGGTATTTTTGACAAAACATATTTTGGAATTAATGACAAAAACTATGATATATATTTGTTTCATGTATATTGGATTTCTATCCATATGCATCATGCTTCAAAGTGTTTAATTATCATGTTTTTGTATCTGGAAGTGTTTTGGACAAAACGTATTTTCTATTCAAGTTTTAGAAAATACAGTTTTTGGTTTTTGGTAAAAATGAAAAGACATAAAAATAGTTTTAATTGCTTGATATTTGAGTCAAAACTTTTATCACATGTTTATATATCAATGCAATTTAACAAAACTATTTTTGGGGATTTTTAGTAGTTTATAATAATTTATTGGATATTTATTTCCCCAGATTTCTGACCTGTTTTGGTGTCTGCCAGGCTGATCGGTCGACCGGTACGGTCGACCGCACCATGTAGACGGTCGACCGTATGGGTCGACCGACGTGCACAGAAACGTGCACGCTGGCTACACCTATAGCCGGTCGACCGTGCCGGTCGACTGACTGAGAGCAGGTTTGCTCTCTGTTTGTTTGGGTCGACCGGGCGGTCGACCGCTAGCGCCAACGGGTCAAAATTGACCGTTGGGTGGTCGACCGTCAGGGTAATTCTGGCAAAAATTACAGCCAACGGCTATTTTCTGGATTAGCCTATAAATACCCCATTTGCTAGAGTTTTTCTCTAAGAATTTTGTGCGAATTTTTCCCTACTCTCTGGTGTTTTCAAAGCAATCAAAAGAAGTTTTTTGAACTTGAATTGAACAATCATTTTGGTGTTTTTGCTAGGGTTTGGAAAATCAAAGAAAGAGCTTTTGGGAAAAGATTTGATTGAACTTCTCTATCTTGGTTTCAGTTTTTCCCAAGGATTTTTCTTTGTGATTTTGATTTCCATTCCATTGGTTTTCTCCACACTTGAGCTACATCTACTATCTCATTCTATAGGATATTTGTGTGGGAGAAGGAATTATTTGTGGTTGCTTGTTGAACCACCAAGTTGAAAACCCAATCTTTGTTTGGCTTTGTGCTTGGGTTGTATCCCTCAAGTTGTGAGGTGATCCTTGTGTTTGCTTTGTGCTAATCCTCAAGTTGTGAGGTGATTGTTTGTTGGTTTGGAGCTTGCCTCAAGGAGGAGGTTGTGGTTGTAAAGAGAGGAGTTGGGTACTCCTTGTGAGAGTTCTTTGTGGACTTGCTAGTGGATTAGAAATCCTTCGTGTGTCGAAGGCGGGGATGTAGAGCTGGGTGCTCGAACCTCGTAACATATCTTGTTGTTTGCGCTTGATCCATTGACTCTCTCTCTATCTCTCTCTTTACTTTGTGCCTTGCAACTATTCATATTGTGCATTCATATTGCTTGGCTTGGTTGTGTGTGCATCATTTGTTGATCACACTTGAGTGTATTGCATTAAGTTTTAAATTCCGCATTTAGTTCATAGATTAGCCATATCACCTATTCACCCTCCCTCTAGGTGACTTTTCACTTGTGTGTTATATTAAGTGTGTTGCAATAATTTGCATTAGCTTTCGCATTTAGCGCATTTAGTTCACTAGATTAGCACTTACACCTATTCACCCCCCTCTAGGTGTTTTTCATTATGAAATACCAAAAGAAACATTCCATAAGCTTGTATATGAATACCAATTGAAACTAATCAATTGAAATAAAGTTGAAACTCAAGCTTATCATAAACACAAACATATATATGTATGAAAAATATATACCAATTGAAATTGATATTCTTGGAATTGAAAGCGTACATACATACAAAATATATGAGTATACAATAAAGGTCAAAATTGATACCAATTGAAAGAATTCAATGATACCAATTGAAATAACAATAAGATCAAGTGTATATCTCATATAACTACCACCCAATCATGGTTCAAGTTTTAAATGATTTTCATTTTAAAGCATACATGAACATGATCTCCCATCCACCTCCCATAGATGGTAGGGGTTTTCAAAAATAGATTTGAAAAATATAGTTTGTTTGAAAACTCTACCAAATGAAAAATATCGCAACTAGTTATAAGAAAAATTTGTAAACTAGTACGAAATCCTTCAAGTAAGGAATAAAACAAAAATATTTTTCATGAAACATGAAATCCACATGGTAATCAACACTCTAATTCAATTAAGCATAAATATGACTCATAAAAACAAACACATGAGTAAACAATAAATATGAGTGTTCAAATAAGATGTGAAGATCATAATCATGAAAGATAGACAATAAGCTCAATATTCCTTGAAACAAGAAAACATGAAAATCATTAAAATTTATTTAATCTTCAAGGTATATGTATGTCCTATACAATATAAAGTATACATACATATCCAAAACACAACGAGTCCACAAAGATATATGCATGAAGGCACGTGGCTCAAAAGGATGTATATGTATAACAATAATTTGGATAAAATGGACATATACAAGAAGTTAAACATAAACACATGGAAACATGAAAAACTAAATTTTCATTAAAACAAATTTTATTTTAAGGTATATGTATGATTTGTCAACACAAAAAGTATACATACATATCCCTAAACACAATGAGTCCATATATATAGATTTGCATGAAAGGCAAATGACTCAAGGGGTATACATGTATATCTTAAAGTTTAGCAAAATTACACATATACATGAAATGAAAACTCATACACATAAAAACAAAACCAAAAATAGGAATACAAGTTTAAAATGTATGAATCATCAAAACTAGACTATACTAGCACATCTAATGGGTTCAAATAAGCATTCAAGCACAAACATATATAGATTTATTCGTGGCCCACTATATGCACAAATATATATCTAGTCTTAATAAAAGCTAACATTTAACTAGTAATCAAGATATGAAGCATCAAAACAAGATAAAAATTAACATGATAAACATAAACATGATTATTATGTAAATTCACATGTTATTAAACTTATGATAAACATGATAGCTAGACAAATGGTGAGAACACAAAATAATAGTCCATACTAAACATGGGTGTCTCAAAAAGGCTATACATGCATGTCAAGGGTCTAATAATCATGGAATTTACATACTAATCTATAAACATCAAAACATGCTATATATGATAAACATGAAAAGCATGTAAATAAAAATTAGGAGTTAGGAATCGTTACCAAAACCTAGAAGGCAACTTCCCTTATCTCCAAAACATGGTGGTCTTCTCCACCAAACATCCCTTGAAAGTGATGCATCCAGTTGATTTCTATGAAGCTCGGAACGCATCCACTCCAAGGTACGGAAACTCTCACGTCATGTGAGAGCCCACACCTACATCATAAACACGAGGGGTGGTCTTTGGTACCCATATCTTATTGGGTCCATAGGGGTTAGTACCTTCTCTAACCCAACAAATTTATTTGCTAAATTTGAAACATGTAATCTATCATAACAAAATTTAGCAAGGTGGCCCTTACGTCCAAAATGTGTACAAGTGTACACATGAGCATACAAGTGATGGGTGTGTCCGTGAGGAGCATGTGTATGCCGTGGAGGGTGTGCATGAAAAGATGGAACTTGTTTCTTTCGAACCAAGGATTCCAAGCGTGTGTGGCTCATGGCACATTGGCTCATAGTGGAGCCCAAACAATCCATTTTCTTCTTAATTAAATTTATATCATTTTCAATCAAAGAAGAAGTGGCACATGCAATAGATGAAGTGTGTGATACTACCCTAGCATGGCAAACATGTGAATCAATTTTATTTTTAAAACTTCATTTTTCTTTAAACAAACATCTAAATCATTTGAAATTGAAATTATTTTATTTTTCAAAGCAACATTTTCTTTAAAACAAAATCAACTTTTGAAGTTAAATTTTCATTTTTCTTCAAAAGTGTTTCCCAATCATTTTTAGATTTTAAAAACTCATTTTCTTTTAGAACAAGGTCTAGTTGAGATCTCAATTAATCCCTTTCATTATAGACCTCAACCTTCTCTTGCAAAACACAATCAAGTTTAGAAGACAATTTTTCATTTTCTTTATTTAAAGCACAAGTCTTCTTTTTCAAAACTTTATATTTTTCAATTAACTTTTCACACACAATTGAAAGTTCTTCATTTAAAGCATGGGCATCAATATAATCATTTGAAGAACTAGCATCATCATCATCATCTGAGTGGGTTTCCGAGTGTACCTCAAGAGAGTCATTCTCTTGGACCATTAAGCATTGTGACTCGAGTCTCCACTAGATTCCTCCTCTTGTTGGATTGGCAATTGAAGCTTGGAGGCGGTTGTGGTTGTCAACTTGTTCCACACTGCAAAAGCGGAATCAAGGTTAGAAACATGCATAAGATATTCTTTTGAAAGCGTGCTTCTAATGGCCTCTAGGGCTTGTGCATTGTCCCCTATATGATTGCGATTACCAAGATAGCATTTCTTGGTGGCCGCAAGGAAAACATGTAAGCTTAGGGTTTGGAGGTATATGGACATCCTAGTCTTCCAAATAAGAATGTTGGAAGCATCTTACATAGGTGGGTCATGAAGTCCATGGTAAACTATATGTGTGCAAACAAGTAAATGCAAACAAGAGATTAGCAAGCAAAGGATCTCACTCCTAGGATGTTAAGCCTAAGTATCAGGAGCGTAGGCTTTGATACCAATTGTAAATCACCTAGAGGGGGGTGAATAGGTGAAAGTGCTAATCTAGAAACTAAATGCTCTAAATGCGGAAGCTAATGCAAATTTTGCAACACACTTAATACAACACACAATTGTAGCCGAATTCCCCGTGAAGGGCTCTGGACTAACTCCTCTTGATTCCCCTTGAATGGGTTGAGGTGCTATGTGAAGCTCTTGTGGTTAAGTACAAGTGAGGCACACACAAACAAGCCAAGCATATAAGGATGATAAGCAATATGAAATAATGTAAGGCAACACAAGCAATATGAATGATATGAATGAAGAATGATGCTTTGCACAATTAAAAGAGAGAGTTGAGAGACAATGGATCAAACGCAAAAGCCAAGATATGTTTCGAGGTTCGAGCCCCTAGCTCTACATCCCCGCCTTCACCACCGTGAAGGATTTCCAATCTACTATCTCCCACCGAGGGAACCTCTACCGAAGAGGATTTGTTACAACAAAGGACTACCGAACTCCTCTCTCAAACACCGCCTCACAACCGAGGGGTAGGCCTGTAGCCAATACAATAACCACAAACACCTCTACCGAGAGGGGTTACAACCAATCTCCACCTCTCACTAGAGGGAGCAAACCAACCAACTCAACCTCTACCAAAGAGGGAGCAAACACCAACCCAAATCAACCTCACCAAGAGGGATACAAGAAATCAAGGGGTTTACAACAAGTGGTATATCTCAACCACAAACCTCTTTCCTTTTTCTCTTTCCACAAAATAAGGATCCTAATAAAATAGGATAGATGATAAGCTCAAGTGTGGAAAACAAGTGTTTTGATCAAAGAAAAACTCTTGGGAAAATACCAAATAGATATTGAAATGAAGAACAATAAACCAATTTCCCAAAAACCTATTTTCTTTGAAATAACAAAACACTTAAAACAAATAAGATGGATCTTTTGGCACTTAAAACTCTTTGAAACTTATAAAAATACTTCAGAAAAGTAGGAATTTTTGCTCTTAAAATCTTAGTTAAAACCATGAAGAGATGGGGTATTTATAGCCCCAAAACAAAACTAGCCGTTAGGCTGATCTGGCAGCCTGACAGGCTACCGGTCGGCCGGCCCGGCCGACCGTCAACGGTCAGAAATGTGACCGTTGGGGCAACCCGGTCGATCGCCCGGCCGACCGAAATAAACAGAGAGCACTGCTCTCAGGTTCGGTCGGCCGCCCGGCCGACCGTCCCTGTGACTGCCAAACGTGCACAAGCTGTACACGTCGGTCGACCGCAAGGGTCGCCGGCCCTTGGTACGGTCGACCCGTGCGGTCGGCCGTCCTGGCCTGTCAGCCACTGTTCAGGGACAGAAAACACATGTTAAAATATTTCTAAAATTCTTTTAAGTCTTGTAAAAATACCCAAAAATAGTTTTATCATTTTGCATTGATATGTAAACATGTGATAAAAAATTCAACTCAGTTATCAAGCAATTTGAACTATTTTTGTGTCTTAACATTTTTACCAAAAACCAAAACATGTATTTT